>JAJONR010003399.1:0-53850 GCA_029582245.1 Solanum etuberosum | reverse complement strand
CCCCCCCCCCCCCCCCCTTAAAACATGCGTAGACAAATGTTCACGTATGCCTGGGCGTCATGCATCGCGTGGCCCCGCATAATCTTATTTTTAAAAATACATGTGCTGACAAATGTATGATAAAAATTCACCCATGGGAGGACACTCGAAAGTACAATACTACTATACATTACCAGCCAGTTAGATAAAGCTGAGTAAATTACTTACAGACCTAAAAAGTAAGTGAGTACTCACAGTGGACACCAAAGAATTACAAATAATGCATGCTTTTGCTCTGATATTATCCACACAATTCATTACTTGGAAATGAATCTAATCAGAGAGTTAATATCCTGCTCTTTTGGGCAACTTTGATGGCATTGAGAATGATCAGAGAAGCAAAAAAGCAATTCCTTCACTCAAAGTAGCAACAAACCATTGCTTTAGTTCTGCTTATGTTCCTTTACAATAAGATTGGCATTCAAAGTAAACCATGGATTATGCCTCTCTTTTTTTTGATAAGTAAATCATGGTTCGTGCCTATTAAAAATGAATTGTAGATGGAGAAAGTAAGATCATGGTATTATAGCTAATCATCCTTTATGGATATGTGGAAAGGTAGAGAAACAAACACAATATTTTTTTCAAGAAAGGTGGTAATATCAAGGTAATAACTACAGACAATTCATGAGTCCAAAAAAATATATCACACAGGATAAGAATCTCCAATCTATGTGATTCTACATGTAGAAGTAAGGCATTCAAGAAACAGTTGATCAAACCCACAAACTATCAATGACCAGGGTCGCAGTCCATTGACGTGCCTAGAGAACAAGTGAGCACTTATTTAAAGCAAATAGACAGTTCTATAACTAGTAACTATGCTAACTAATGAAAGAATTCATTAAACTGTTGAAATCACTGTCCATTTTGACATTAAAAGAGTTACATACAATTCGATTGTGTAATATCCTGTACTACTCCCACCACCTCATCTCACCTCTCTAACTAAAAGTAACCAAATAAAAAGAAAAACAATCAAGAAAAAAAACATAAAAGCAGTGCTTTACATACGTTTCATAGGACTAACAGAACCCCTGGAAACAGAACTTCTATTCAAGCAAATACACAAATTAGACTAACTAGTGACCACTTACTAGCGAGTAGCGACAATAACAAAAAACATCCATACCAATCCAGGCCCGCAAGAACACCAACTTCTGCAACAATATGAGATGGCTTATGCCTCGGCAATAGCAGCGCCATCACTTTGACAAGAATTCTTTGAATTCTGGTACCAAAGAAGGTTAGCTCTCAAATGGAGCACTTTAAATCTCTTGGTGTAAGTCAGATGAAACAAAGCACACGATAAAGCAAAGCGACTTGCAGACGACTGTACAGATCTCTTTGTTTTACCCTATTCCATGCCATTTAAGCCAGTTAGATAAACCTGTGTCTGAATGATTGTACTCCCAATTTTAAACCCAGGCACCACAGTAAATCCCACCTTTGGCCTCGTCTTGCTCAAAGGGAATTGAATTTTCCTTGTAACATCTTCCGTGTAGACCATTGAGAAGTCCACCCCTCTCTCAACTTGGAATATCTCAACTACAGGATTAAATGAGTATGCCAACTTATGAAGCAGCCATATTGTACTAGCCATCCTAACAAACAACTCATAAAACACACTTAACGACTTCCATGAATCCACTATGACTTCTTTCCCATCCAAATCCCTGAAAATCGATGATTCTATTGTAGGATGAATTATCTGCTCATACTTCTTATCACAATATCTTGAAAATGCACAACTAGGATTCTTACTCAAAGTCTCCATTGGATTACATGAAACATGCTCAAGTAATTGTTTCAAATAATCATTCTCATCAGATATTGATCCATTAGACAATATTTCTTCATCACACAAACCAAAGTCTTCCAGATCAAACCCCTTAAACATACCTAAACAAATATATGACAGAAATGCATATTTATGGTGTTCTTTTTCTGCATAATTAACATCAGAATACACAGAATTAGCTGCTTTCTCCAAATCCCAACCTGCCCTTTTCATTAACTCCATCAATAACTTAGAAAATTTATTCGCTGACTTAATCGAATCGCGTAGCATAGATTCAAAAACACGAACTGTACACAATACCTCCGTAGTACTACTATTCGACTTTTCATTTTCTACCCCTAATTTTTTTGACAAACTCAAATTAGAATCTTTAATTTTGTCCAATTTCTTCCTCAAAATTGAAACTTCTTCATCTTTAGACTCCATATAAGACAGTAATTGATTTACCATAGTCTCCAAAACTCTGAGCTTGCTCTGATGCTCCTGCACCTGAAATTCCAGCTCTGACCCCATAAGAACATCAATATTACAACTTGGGTTTCTCCTGAAATCCTTATACAAATTCTTCATCTCAGTCAATTTCTGAAGAACAGTCACCAAAGCTTTATCCGCTGATTCAATGGCTTTTTCATCAAAGGGCACATGAGCTGTTTGCAACTGAAGATACGAAGCTTCAAAAGACGAGATTGTAGCGAAGAGTGAAGAAATCAGGGATTTACTGAAATGGGTATTTGCTAAATGAGGAAATTTACAGAAATCAGGCTTGATTACAACTACTTTTTGGTCAGGTATGAATTCTTCAGCAGAATCAAGAAGAGTGAAAACATCAGTGTCGTTGTTCTCGTCGTCGGCGATGGAGTTGTTGTTCTCATCGTCGGCGAAGAGTTCGAAGGTTTTGGTTCTAACAACATGAGCGAATTTGTGAAACATTTCAGAAATTTGTGGGGGTTTTGTTGTTCCTTCCATTTCTAGCATCTCTAAGAAGACATAGATAAAGGGTATCTTACAGTTTACAGAAAGAAGGAGAAATTCTTGGCTTGTGCTTGAGATTTGAGAGGAGAAAGATGGAAGTGAAGAGTGTGAATGGGTGTCTTAGAAGGAAGGTATGTGTGTGAAAGCTTCTTTCTCTTCTTTGTCTGTTAATGGTGGTGTGTGCTTGTGAGACTTTTCTACATCATTACATCTTTTTCCTTTTATGCCCCCTCCTAATTTAGAGTTTTTTTTTTTTTTTGGATATAGGTAGTGAAAATATTATGAACTCGACGTAAATTATTAGTTTTCTTTTCGAATTATTGACAGTCTTAAAAATACATTACTACTTGACTAACTAAATTTATATTTAGCTTTTAGGGTTGAGTTAGGTCCAAGATAAATTTTTACATTGTATTAGAGTTAGGCTCATTCCAATTCTTTGTTTACCGATGTAGGGCCCCCATATTATATTGTTCATGCTCTAGTTAATAAGGTCTGGGAGTCCGAGGGAGTGTTAAGAAGTCCCACATCGAAAAAATAATGGAAAGTTGGTCTCCTTATATGGACTAAGACAATTTTCTCCTCATAAGCCGAGATAAATTGTTGAAAACACCCCTAAACTTTGCGAGAATTTAGGGGATGGGCTCTTAATAAAAAGACGAGAGAAAATGTTGAAAACATCCCTAAACTTGACAAGAATTTAGGAGTTAGGGCGAGAATTTGAGAAGTGTTGAAAACACCCCTAAACTTGGCAAGAATTTAGGAGTTAGGGCGAGAATTTAAGAAGTGTTGAAAACACCCCTAAACTTGGCGAGAATTTAGGGGTGTATCTCACTCATGTTACAAAGATCGGGGGTGTGTTTAAGTTACTTAGTCAAGTAAATAGCATGTTTTAAACTGTCAATAGTTCAAAGATGAAACTAATTATTTACATCGAGTTTAGGGCTGTTTTCAATATTATTTTTTTATTTTCACTTTTCCGCTTTGGGTTTTCCACGGAAAATGATTTCTTAAAAAATAATTGAATCTCTCAATTATTTTCTAGTGTTTGACAAATAAGCAAGAAATATTATCCCAAAACACTGACAATATGTTATATATCTAGCAAAATGTTATGGAGGTTTATGAAGATAAGGAGTGGGGGTTGTGGGATGACAGGGTGGGATAATCAAGGGTGAGGGTTGGATGAGTTGAGCCTGTGGAGAATATAATAAATTTGATAAGTCATGCAACTTGTTTTTCCTATTTTCATTGGAGAAGTCGCAAGGAGCCTGTTGGATCAACCAAATATAAAAAGCATCTAATGCCATGAAGTAGTTAACTTACATTGATAAGAGTGTTTTCTCCAAATGTGATTTTATTTATCACTTATTTAAATTAATCGAGATTCAATTAAAATATCAAATATTCAATAAAAAACTAAAATAATAATAATAGTATCATAGTGTTTTCTTTTGGGTCCCTAGGAGGGAGTATGATTAACGGTAATAAAGAGGGATGGCTACGGTGACAGGGGAGTCATGGTGTTTCACACTCACAGCCAGTGGCCGACCGAAAGACCAATTAAAAAATTTATAATACGAAATTGACTGAAACTTAATCATTAGGATTCCATTTTGTTATTTTTCTCATACTGGTAGTTTAATTCGGTACCAAGTTTAAAAAAAAATTAAATTTTTTAAAATTTATGATTTAAAATGAATGATAGACATTTATGTTGCTACAAATTATTTCATTATGGATAAAATAAATATTTTAAAATTAAATTGTTATTATAGAAATGTGTTATTTTTTTTTAGATTAATTAAAAAAGAAAGTAAGGAGGGAAGTATTATTTTCTACTCTTTCTTTCTGACAATTTGTACATTACTCTCTTCGTTTTTTTGTTAGTTTCAAATCATATAAATTTTGAATGGGGGAGTATTTATTTTGGTATGATATTAGTTTAATCTACAGGCTTTTAGTGAATAAATTTTCTGATCAATATTTAATAGGCGTTTTGAGTATAGATTTTAAATATTTTTTGTTTTATATATTTTTTTATAAAATTGAAGTTGGAAATGTAGTTATTTTTAGGGCGGCTTATCAGGGTGAATCGGATGGATAATTTCACTTAATGAATGACTTATTGGTTTTTGAATCTACTAATCTGCTAGTCAATCAATAAAATATTAATTAAATTGATAGTGAAAAGACGACTTCTTTTCACTACATTAAATGCAGTGAGCTAGTGATGCGGATAATACTAATACTAAATATACTTGAGTATGATAGTTCTTAACAAATTAACTGTTTACCTAATAAGAAAATTGAGTCTTCATATCATTAAATCATAAATTATAAAATATTAATCCATTCACCAATCATATATCTGATAATTCAATATCAATAAATCAATTGCCTATTTTAAAACAGACAGACTAATATATATATATATATATATATATATATATATATATTTTCAAAAAATTCAACTTTTCGGAGCGGATCAATTTTCTGTGCCGCCCCCTCCTTACTCTCTCTATAAAAAAGCCTGCGGGAACGCGAATAGCTAATGAGAAATAGGCAAAGCATGAGGCGTGATGCATGCAAAGTAGGAAAGAGTTTCACTTTTGAAAGGGATATTTTGGTATATAGTAATCAACTTAGTGGCCTTCACATCCCTACTGCTTAAACAATCGTAACAACTTTATTAATTATTACTATATTTCTTTGTTATTATTCTTTGCTCATATCTAAGGTCGGTCACGTATCGATTATTCGTAAAAATTAAAATTAAGAACTTTTAATTAAGGGTGTGGTTATTGGTAATGGGGTGAGGGGTATGATATGAGTGAGGGTGAGAAGGAGATAATTACTAATATAAAATACTATTTATGAAATTTATTTTTCTATTATTATAAAAAAGTCTTTTTCCTTATTTTTAATGAACCTTTACATTTTAGAGAAAATATTTGACTAGCCAAGCATAATTTTTTTTAGAAAGAAATTAAACTAGTATTGAAAAGTTAAATCGACAGAGATACTCTTAGAATTTGTTTGGATTGTTTAAAAGCTGGTCAAACTTACTTTTTAATCATTTTTAGTTTTTGGGAGTGTTTGAAAAAGTTAAAAATAACTTAAAATAAGTTTAAAATAACTTTAAAAAGGTTAAAAGTTAAAAGTAGGTATTTTTTACTTTTCATTTTTTAACTTAAAAGTTACTAAAGTTTTGATATTTTAAAAACTACTTATAAAAAACTATCTTTTTCAAGTTTAGCCAAACGGGCTCTTATACAATTTTATTTAAAATGTTGAATTGAAATTCTTGAAAATTGTGAAATTATACTATTATTAGAATGATACCAAATATTTTAGAAAATCTTAAGAAGAAAAAAAGGGGTAACTTCTATAAATTAATTGGGAGTTTTCTTTTCGTACTTATAGGGGAAAAAAATATAGGGTAGTTCTCTATTCTATTGATTTCGATCCGTAGTAAAGAGTAAACACAATTTAATTCATCTGTTTCATTTTATGTGACACCTTTTGACTTGACGCGATATTTAAGAAAAAAAAGAAAATTTTGAAATTTATAATCTAAAACAATTCTTAGTATGATGAAAATCATTTCATTAAAGGTAAAAATAATAATTTAAAATTGAATTGTTTCTAATTATAGTAAGGTCATTTTGAGACGAACTAAAAAAAAAGGTTAGAGCATCTTTTTTGTCTAGTTTAATCTTAGCTTTCCATTATATGATTTACATATTTAGCCACAACGTATAAATAACTTGAAATCACAAATTTTCATATTTGAATAAATAATTTGAAATCACCGTGGCAAAAAAAAAATCATCTAGATAATATTAATTAGTGTCATATAAAATGAAACATCATATCACTCTCAAAATATATGTCTGTAGAAGAAGCTTATCGAATGAGCTTTAAATTTAATACGATCCTCTTGCATTCAATAGGGTAAGCGTTCAACTAGTCTTTTTATTGAAAAGTTTTATAGTAAGATCATAAATGTGTCATTCTTTACATTTATCGCGATCCTCAAACTTCACTCTTTCAACACTTAATAAAAAACTAATTAATTTTAGTGATCTTTCTTAATTGATGATTAAATCTTACTGAAATTAACAATTTGTTGCATGGTGAAATTTTAATATGTTGAATGAAACTCATCAATAGTCTTGGGATTTGGTAGGTGGTGATGGGATTTTCGTGTTTGGTAAAGTTTGGTGGTATGGAGTTAGACAAGTTGAATCATGTGATATTATCCCAATTGTCTTTTGGAGTTGGTAGGATTCTTGAAAAAACCAGTTATTATGTGAGGGTCCAAATACATACAAATTTATTTGAATATTATATTATTCGTATTAAATCAATAAATATAAAATTTGTAGTGTCTATACACACACATATTCATTTTCAGGCCTTGTACACACCGCCTCCTATCACACTATGAAAGTTGGTCATGTTCGAAGTTATTACCTTAATCACAAGAAAAAGAGATATCCAAGGCAAACCACAATACATCTCCATCATCATTCTCTTCGATGACTGATTAATTAGGTTAAGAATAAGACAACCCAATTAAAAAGAGCATTAAAAATACATCAAGAGCAATAAAGAGGTTAGTTATGTTTTAATTTAATTAATTAGTCAAAATTCAAATACTAATGGATGGCATTATTAGGAGAGTTTGGTTAGAGTAGTTCTAATTAAGTCAAACTCCAAAAGTTATTGGATGGCATTATTGGGAGAGGTTGGTTATATATGTTCCAACTCAAGTCAAACTCCAAAGCCTATGGGACCAAATTTTAAAAATTGTAGTTGTAGGAGTAAATTAAAAAAAAAATGAATTTTTGTATATAGCGTAGTTCTGATCCTAGTTATGAAATATAGTGATAGTTTGTGTATTTATAAAATTTATGAAATAATTTATACATGAATACACGCCAAAGCGAAATATTTTATATTTTTACGATAACACTTGTATTTTAAGAAATATTTGTGTATCATTATCAGAGTCAGCCCAACTCCAACAAAATATCACTTATATGTCATTGTATTTTATGATGAGATACACTTATATTTCAGGCTTAAAATAAAAAGATACATGCATTGGGTGTATTGGCTACCAAATCCAAACTCTTACTACATATTGTATTTGTATCACTATTTCGAGTAAATATTGAAACTATTTTTATTGGGTCGAGTAATTTTTTCAAATAAAATCAAGGCAACAACTTTTTCCATCTAACTATGTAAGTTGTAGTAGAATCAATTCGATTTTAGTTTGATTTTTGGATTGATACGTTTAGGGTAAATGTGATTCTTCACATGTATGCTTTTTTTAGAAAAATAATAATCTACTCCGCAAAGATATTACTTCCTCCGTCCTATTTTATGTGACATTCTTCCCTTTTTAGTCCATCCCAAACAAACGGATATTTTACATTTTATTTTATAGTTTAGGTATGAAACAAACGAAATATTCTCAAACTAATAAATGATAGTTTATGTATGAAACTCAAACTCTCAATAGTTTAGGTATGAAACTCAAAAAAAGGTATAGTTTAGGTGTGTTTTTGACACTTATCTCTTCTTTTTTTTTGGAAACTCCAGGATAATCTGGAGCCGCTACAATCTCTGCCACAATGTCTACCCTTCGAATGAGCACTTTGTGCACACCAGATAAGTCACTCACTGTGTAATAGACTGCAAACCACACGTGAGATGTAAATCACATTAGGCAAACACTATGGAAAAAAACTCGACTCAGAAGATATATAGAGGGATCGATCCCGGATATCCGTGTGAATGAACACCCTTCAAACTAATTAAATCATTCCAAAGAACCTTAATGAAATGATTATATCTAAAAATATAAATTAGAATACAATTTTCGAAAATTTTACTTTAAAAAAAAATATCATATCAAATTAAACAACACCTAAAAAAATAGGACAGAGGAAAGACTTAAAAACTGGAAACGTATAGCTATTACTTTCTGTGACCTATGGTTATATTTTATTTTTTTATAAAACAGATAATAGTGTTTATCTATTGTCCTTATATAATATAATAAAAAGGTAACTATAATATTTATAGTTATATTATTAAAAAGCAAATAATGGTGTTTTCTGGTTGTTTTCATGTGGATTACTGGACACTTTTAAGATACTGATTGATTTCTAATTGGTTAAGCTTCTAAGTGTTTTACTTTAAAGTAAGACCAAGTCAACAGGATAATATATCTCTCATCTCATCTTAATCATTGTTAGAAAAATAAAATATCCTCCAAGCTGGTACTTGGGTATACAAATTAATTTGTATTTATGGATCGTTTGGTTCGAAGACAAATATATTAAAATTAATTATTGGAACATCTTGTACCTTTGACCTGTGACTTGATCTCATATAAATAACCTAATTCAAACACATGAATGAACTAATTAAGAAATTATGTTGAAGTACGATGTCATTGCGTAAGTATGAAAATGTCAAGCTGAACATATTCATCATTTTGAGTTCAAGGGCTAAATGATATCATGTAATGAACAATAGCAGTATTGATAACAGGGAAGACATTTGTTGTCCAAAATTGAATAATGGATACATGAAATTGTGAAACTAATATATTGTGAAATACAAATATAAAGAAGGAAGGGGACGAGAGAGGGAGAGAGATGAGCGACAGAGGAAAGAGAGTGTATATTTCATATACGTGCAAATTACACCTTGAATAAAGTGTATTTGAAATAAATTACAGTTAATTTGACTTGCGTATATCTGAACCATCAAATAACATGTATCCAGAATAATTAGATGGCAGGAAATATAATTTCAAAAACTACTTTTCAGTGAATAATTATCACCCATAATAGTATGTTTTATGTTGTTTACCCTTAATTAATTAGTGGAACAATTTTAGTTTTTAGAACAACAATTGTATTGGGCTTCATGAATCTTAGCCCATGTAGCTAAATTCAAATGGACCTCTATAAAATAACAAACTTTATCTTTTGGAACAACACTTTATATATATATATATATATATGTGTGTGGGGTTTAAAAAACATTGAACTGTAATTATCCAAAATAACAACTCACATTTAACACAAGCACATAAGTTTTAGTGGTTGTAAAATTTTAACGGGACACCTTATTTGGATATTGTCATTTAACATATTTCTTAAAAAATATTTAACTAATATTTAATATTAGGTAATTTCAAACTAAAAGGTTGCTTCGTTTTCCTTTCTTCTTCCTCCTCTTTCTATCTAAGATTTTATATTACTGGATTTCTTATATCCATTGATTTTAGGTTTGAATTGGTTTCATATCATTTTACATGAAACATTAAGTCAACGATTGTTGAAAATAATGACAAATCAACTCTGGTTATTGCAAATTGAATCTGTTAGATTGATTGGTAACGTTTGATAAATTGATAGTTGAAATTTATTTTTTTATAATATAGAATTTATGTATCAAATTTGAGTTTATTTAAGAGAAATTTAGTGTTGAATCGTGTATTTGAGTGTTAAAGTTTGAACAACAAATTATTAGTTCAAGTAATAATACTACACAATATGTCATATTCTATGGTAATGTAAGAAATCAAATTCAAAGAACAATACTATAGTATTAAATTGTTCCATATATTTTAGCTTCTTACCTATCAGTTTGGCAGGATCGTTTCGATATAACTATAGGTTCGTTTACAACTCATATAATCTAAGGATGGAAATAACTTTTACGGTTCCAACCTAGCCCAAACAATAACCTCAATAATGGCTGACATGGGCCTTACCAGGAACACCTGACTAAGCCAAGTTCTTTCTATCCCTGGACTACACTACCTCGACCTTAGAGACATCGGAACAGTCTTTTTCTCACCATGTCTTAATAGTTGAAGTTGTTGTTAGTCCAACATGAGCCTATCATTTAGGCTATAAAAATCTTTTAAAACGTTTTAAATAATAAAAGATGAAAGAGAAATACCTTAATTGGGGATCCGTCTGCAATAGCTCTCCAAAGTACAAAGCAACAACAATATTTTTATTTCAATACTAGTGGAATACAAAGAAAGTAATACTAGAAGGGTTGACCAAAGCCTGCCTTTTAATTACAAGAAGTGACCCTTTTATAGAAAGGATCGAGAGGAAAATCTAAAGTTCATGACGTAAGTGCTTACGTCATGTTACATTATTGGACCGACATTGAGGTCCTCTACTTTATGAAAGTTTACAATAATTCAAACTTTATAAAAAACATACAATAATTTTAACTTTATAAAAGTTAATGTTTTGTCCTCTAATCTTTCACAATCTCTTTCCTTTTGGATTTGTCTAAGCTACACAATATGTCATATTCTATAGTAATGTAAGAAATCAAATTCAAAGAACAATACTATAGTATTAAATTGTTCCATATATTTTAGCTTCTTATCTAGTTTGACTTAATTTTTATATAGATTGAATTTTTTTTTCTTAGTTTCTCGCCCGATTTTTGGTATCCGCATTGGAGTCTACAAATTTAAATTTTCACGCCGGATAACACTCATTTGGGAGTAGCACTTCTCAGAGGCGTATCTAGAGGGATTCCGTGGGTTCACGTGAACCCATGCTTCCCTCTCTAGATTATATGTAGTAGTGTTATATTTTTTAAAAAATATTTAAATACAGAGGTGTGAACCCATGTTAAAAGTAACATATAATAATACGATGATGATTGGGTGCACCTCTCTAAGCAAAAATATCAATTTAAATCTTATATCCATCTTATTTTTGTTAGTAACACCCCTCCAAGTGGTTATCAGTAACACTTTTGGCATTTCAATCAATTTTTCTTTTGTTTTTTAAGCTTTAATCTTTCAAAATTTTCAAATGTGTAACATTGGAAATTCCTAAAAAACTTTTTTAGGAATGTGTATATTAAAATTTAAAATTAGTAGTATTATATATGTTGGACCTATAATTTTTAAAATTTAACGGTTCAGTGTTAAGAACGTAAAGGTGAAACCGATCAAATTTATATCTTAGATGCATCTTTTCGTAATAATGCACCCATCCTTCCGAAATCCTTAATACGCCTCTGACGCTTTTTATCAAAGATTTTTCTATACCCCTAAGGGCCCGTTTGGCCATGCGATATGAATAATGATATGGAATCATAATATGGTATCATAATATGAAATCATGAGGTGAAGTTGAAGTTTTGTTTGGACATGCGATATGAAATTTTTGTGTTGTATATTTTCTCATAAACATAAAAATCCATAAGTTGTAAAACTATTAAAATAGCCCCAATTCTTTATTTAATCTTATCAAATAAATAAAAATTTATAAAACCGCATAATAAATTATTACAAAGTTATTTGTTCTCCACTTAAGTAATTGTTTCATCTAACTTTAATTGATCAAACTTTAATTCAATAAAAAAAATTGAACATAAATTGTAGTGTACTAGTCTTTAATATAATCCTCCACATAGTACGGACAATCTCCACACGTTGAACTTGCATTTCTCGATCATATGACCGAGAAGACGAACCAACATTGTTACTTTGAGCCATTTGTTGGTCAATATCATTCGCAACTATATTTTCATGTTCATAAACTTAAATTTTTCATTACTCATTTGGTATTCTCGCAAATAATTATGTAACACTATACAAGCTATGACAATTTTCACTTGTGTGTCAATATCATATGGTTCATGCCTTGTTTCACTTGTGTGCAATTACACATTTTCATTGCATTAATTTCATGTTAAAATCAAACATATTGGAAGTAGTGATTATCAAACACACATCACTAATTTTGTCTTTTTTCATATGAAATTGCTTTTAACATTTCCATACGTTGCTGAAAGAGATTTTTTTTTTTTTATGAAAAACCAAAAAAATATTACTCCCTCCGTTCTTATTTATATTCACCAAATCAATTCCTACTTTATCATTTATATTCACCAAATTTAAAGTAATAATAAATTTTATGTTGGTGAGAATAATAAATTTTAAAAAGTACTCCATGATGTGATTATTAATTTTATTTACATATGAAATAAATGGTTAGTAGATATAAATGTAGAGTTCTTTTAACAAAATATAAACTTGTGGGTCAACTTTTATATTTAAAAAATTTCATATCATGATTTTTGGAGAATATGAGATTCCATCTTATGATTTCAATCATATGAAATCATGAGATGGAATCAGCGTGAAATCACATGTCCAAACGCTAATTTTATCTCACGATTTTATATCGTGATATGGTATCCCATAGCTACTTACTTTGCCCAACAACTTTTTACAACTGATCCTTTCAGCAATCTTTATTGCAATTGCCAATTCAGTTTGACTTTATAATATAAAAACTTAGTGCAACAAATCACATGTATATTATATTAAACGTGTTTGAACTTTTTGCAAAAGATTAAAAAATAAAGTTGATAGTAATTGGCTGCAGCTTTTTTTTTTTTTTCTTTTTTCAAAATCGTTTTTTCAGCTCAATAGTCTCCTCCCATGGCAGAGTACCGGAAAGTAGCAGTAATCGGAGCCGGCGCATCGGGTCTTGTGACGGCGCGTGAGCTACAAAGAGAAGGTCACAGAGTTGTAGTATACGAGAAATCGAACCAACTGGGTGGTCTATGGGTTTACAATCCTCGAGTTGAGACCGATCTACTCAGTCTCGATCCAAACAGAGAAATTATTCATAGCAGTCTTTACAAATCTCTTCGAACAAATCTTCCTCGACAACTCATGAGTTTCAGTGATTACTCTTTCGATTTTGCAGAAAATGGGAACCGATTGAATTTTCCTGGGCACGAAGAAGTATTGAAGTTTTTGAATGAGTTCGCTAAGGATTTTGGGATCAATGAGTTGATCCGATTCAACACGGAGGTAGTACGAGTTGCGCCGGTTGAATTTGGAGGAAATCGTTGGGTTGTTGAATCGAAATCGGAGGAGTTAAGTTCAGAAGAGGTGTTTGATTCTGTAGTGATTTGTAATGGCCACTATACAGTACCCAGAGTTGCTAATATTCCAGGTAATATTTGTCACCTCCTATTAGCGATAAATATGAAATAATTCTATCCACTAATAATTCTATACACTAATAATAATAAGATAAATAAAAAAAAATCACTTAATAAAGAGCTGAGAGATGTGTTGAAAACACTTTAAACTTGACGAGAATTTAGGAGTGTATTTCAGACGAGAATTTAGGAGTGTATTTCAGTCCTATTGTAAGATTAGAAATGTATTTAAGTTCAATTTGTCAAAATAAAAGAAAGTTTTTAAGACGATCAATAGTATGAAACTAATAATTCACGCCGTTTTTAATATTTCTCTCATTATTTTTCTAGTGTTGCAAAAAAAGCTATAAATGAAGCACAAATAAAAAATTAATTAGACAAAAGTATCTTTATTAAACAATCTCTCAATAATTTTACCTGTATGTCTCTCAAATATAAATACAATCTTCTTCTTCTCTTCCTTTTTTTTTGCCAATTTTTATTTATTTATATATATATATAATTTTAATTTTATATTTTAACAAAATAAAAATGTAAAACTAACATTTTTCCTAAAACATATTTAAACTCATTTTCTCTTCCACTACTAATTGCAAAATGAACCAGAATACGGTCTTTTATCATAATTCTAAACTCAAAATCACTTTTAAGAAAAGATTGGGTAAACATAATTGTTTATTAAATACTTTAAAAATATTTCTCAATAAATTAGCTAAACACAAATTATTTCTCCAGAAAGTTAATTTGACAAAAGTGCTTCTTAAGATGAGTTGTTTTAGAATTTTGATCAACCATGTTCTCTTGGTAGAGATAAATGAAATTTAACTAACATTCTAAAAAATATTCTTTTAACATTTGAATATGAGAATATTATATAGTTTCAAAACAACTGACTGAGTGCGACCTCAATAAAGTGCGAAGAGAATTATAAAGTTTTAGGTTTGAGCCTTTGTAAAAGTAAAAAAATACAATATGATATTTTGAACTAATTCTTGTTATTTAATATCCAAAGGTATAAACAATTGGCCTGGAAAACAAATACATAGCCACAATTATCGAATTCCTGAGCCATTTGAGGATCAGGCAAGACCTTTATACACTTTCTGCATTTTCACTTCTTAAAGTTACATACAACAAGTCTATGCTTCCACTTGCAAATCATTATTTTTGTATTCAGATTGTAGTAGTAATTGGAGATGGACCAAGTGGGCTTGATATTTGCCGAGACATAGCCACTGTAGCCAAGCAAGTTCATCTTTCAACAAGATCTTCTGAAATTGAAGTATCGAAATTGGACAATTATGAAAATCTATGGAACCATTCAAAGGTATGTAATTGTTTTAAATGTTGTTGATTATGATATAGAAAAGGAGCTGATTTTGGAACTTCTTATTGCAGATTGATCATGTTGATGAAAGTGGTGAAGTGACTTTCTTGGATGGATCTTCTATTCATGCTGATATCATTCTCCACTGCACAGGGTATAGTTCAATTCTTGAGTCTTTTTGTTTTCTCAAAAATCGTGTGATCATCTCATCTAAAATATTTAAGCTGTTAAAGTTAAAGATCACCCTTTCATTTATATCTTCAACACGCCCCCCTCACATGTGGACTTGATCTAATCTTTGCGGGCTAAAGTCGTGGAAGTTTTCTGTTAATGTGTGGCAGTGAGACAAAACTAGCACTTCTGTCTATTCTGATATCATGTTGAATTGTATGATCATCTTATCTAAAAGCTTCATGATGTGTTTAACATTATTTTCTTGCGCAGATACAAGTATGATTTCCCATTTCTTGAAACCAACGGAATAGTAAGTGTAGATGATGAGGGCCGTGTTGTTGGACCACTATACAAGCATGTCTTTCCTCCAAAGCTTTCTCCCTGCCTCTCCTTTGTTAGTATACCTTATCAGGTCAGCTAAATTGTATGAAAGAATGTTATGGAAAACATTTTCTCGATGTTTGATTGGAGAGTGAAAATAACATAAGCAAACTGGATCATGCTTGACAACATATTTTAGTTTTTATTGATTAGAGTAGTGAATATGCAATGAACCCCCTTAATTGAAAGATTATGCTCTGTAGATAGGGGAAAATGTTTTTTTTTTGTTGCATATGTACAAGTTTTTGGATCTTCTTGGCATAAGAACCTTTTTTTCGAATCCTCTTTACTTGAATTTCTGGCTCCGTCACTACACTTTTACATTGTATTATGCTCTTGAAATTTTTTAGCTATTGTGAGAAATGACAATATAGACTTTTCTATGTGATGATCAGGGAATAGTCTTTCTAATGTTTGAATTACAAGCCAAATGGATTGCACAAGTTTTGTCTGGAAAGGTGCTTTTACCATCTGAAGAGGAGATGTTAGCTGATGTTAAGGATCATAATAGGCAACTTGAGGAAGCCGGCATCCAAAAACGTGACACTCATCGCCTTCACCCTCATGAGGTTATTCCGATAACTAGTTTATTTTTCTAGCTTCATTTCAGTATGACTCGGGCAAAAACCTGTTCATCACTCGTTATTTTGTTGCTTTTTTCTTCTTTTTCAAAATTCCCATACCATTATTAGAAAAATTCTTGAATATAAAACTTCACTCAATTCCAGCTACAAAATAAGTATAGTTGAGAAGGATTTGTATGTCCCCATGTTAAAGATCCTAAAACACTTTCTAAATCTCAAGAAGGAGAGCCTTGATTGTTATGATCCTATTGCAAGATATGAGACTTGAGTCCCACATCGATTTAATTAATGGATAGCTGATGTGGGGTTTATGCATCCTTTGACTCTCCCATCTCAATAGCTAGTTTCTAGGCTACCTAGATTGTATCAACGATATCAGAGCCACCCACCACCCGTCATGCCTTGGATCGTGATGCCGGTATTGCAGTGTTGGCCTCAGACATAATTGTTGAGGACGACTGATGCAGAGCGTAGTGGTCTGACGACTGATGTAGAGCATAGTGTGGTTTGTTATTATCCTATTGCAAGGTATGAGACTTGAGTCCCACATTGATTTAATAGGGAGTTGATGTGGGACTTATATAGCCTTGGGCTTTCCCACCTCAATAACTAGCTTTTGGGGGTGTGGTTCTCTCTAGATTGTATCATTGCATAACAATACTAAGAATTGTTATCATGTGACTAGGAGGTCACATGTTCAAGTCGTGAAAGCAACCTCTTGCAGAAATACAAGCTAAAACTGCAAGTAGACCATAATGTGATACGACCCTTCCCTAGAACTCGTGCATAGCAAGAGCTTCATATTCAAATTTTTTTTCTTTTTTTCTAAATGTGAATGTTTTACCTATAAAGTTAGAGATAGGCAAAAATTACATGAATTTGTTAGCAGATGGAGTACCTGGACTGGATAGCAGCTCAAATGGGAATGGCATCACTTGACGCTAGCCTAAAGGAAATGTATTGGAGTATTTACAAATGTGCTGGTGAAGTAGGGTATGCTAAATATAGGGATTTGTGGGTCTTTGAGAATTTGGTTCAATTGTCTTTGTAGTTATAAAAAAATTAGTGGTTTTTTTTATATGTAACACCATTTCTATTCCTTTTATGTTTTACCACATTCATTTAGACGATGAACTAAGCTTATATATGGATTTATTTACATAAATATTCTATTATAATATATTAGGATGCTAAATGTTGACATTTTCTCAGATAAACTTTATATATAATCTTATAATGAGTTAAATTTTGAAATTGTCAATAAAACAATAATTAAAATTACATTTATCAAGTAAACCCGCAACGCGTGAATATGTATACTAATATTAATAATAATATTGTATTATGATTTAACTTAAAAGAAAATAATATTAGAGAAGATTTGCTTTTTGTTCTTGAGATTTACTGATAAAAGTTGGAGAAATGCCTATATTTATAGGCGTATAAATTTAAAAAGAAAAAAGAGAAAAGAAGTAAAAATTAAAGTGCAAGTAAAAGATCAAGAGAACCACATAGGATGAGGTGCAGATGAAACTGCTCTTTCTTTAGCCAGAGAAAATCGTAATATATATATATATATTCAAACAATAATATTATTCTCTCTGTTTCTATTTATATGTCACCAATTTAGGTTTCACGTCCTTTAATAAATTATATAAGTTTATCATTATTGTAACACCACAGAAATTTTTTGAGCTAAGACTCGAACCATCCTTCATTGTGGATAGGATTTTACCGAGGAATTTAAAATTTCTTAAGTGTTAAGGTCACTAGATGTAGCACCTTGAGTTCCAAAAAGAACTAAAGAGAGTTCATTCAAGTCATTCCTAGGTTCTTCTAAGTTTTGGGTCAACTTCAATTGACCATAACTTTCAGTACATGATGAGTTAGGTGACCCATAAGATATCAAATAAAAGATTTTTGGATTATCTTTCCAACGCCACCGAGTTTGCTAGGTTTCAAGCTCGTATGAGGGAGATATGCCCGTTTGAAGTCAGGTTATCCAGTTAAGGAAAGTTACTCGAAAATATGAAGGGTATTTTGGTAATATTTTGGGGACAAATCTGATTTGGGTCAGTTTTCATTCATCCCCAATACGCTTAGGGTTTTAGTTGAGAGTTCAAGAAGAGAAAAGAAGAAAAAAGAGGAGAAAAGAGGAAAGGATCAAGACGTTCGTCGAGATTCTTGAGTTTTGTTGCGGAATTTCGCCAAAGGTTTGATCTCTAAGAGGTATGTAAGTTCTCATAGTGTTGGATTCGTTCACCCACACACCAACCATGTTTTTTAAAGTAATTTCGTTCTCAAAATTGAAGGAATTGAGTTTTTGATTAGTGTTCTTGAAGTATTGTGTTCGTTCTTGAATTATGATGGGTTTGATGAGTTCTTGAGATAATCGTATGGGGTTTAAGAGTTGTTGTTGAGTAGATTCTTGTGTACTTTTATGGAGTATTCGATTCTAAGTGATTGGGGAAGAAACCATTCGATTCTAGGCTAATTAGGGTCAGAAATCGAAGAGGAAAATTCGTCGGGTTTTCTTGGCGGTGCCTGGGGCAACGCGCCACCGATGTGCCAGGGGTGGCTGGCGCATCACGCCAGCAGTGCGCCAAGAATAGTGCTCTGTAGTTTAGGGGCTGGCGCCCCACGCCACTCAGTGCGCCAGGGTCGCCTGCCCCCACCCCTTCTCCGTCATTTTGTCCGTCTGAGTTCTTTCAAAGGGTACCTTTACTCCCCTTTGATTCTAACTACTCTAAACTACTTCTAAACACCTAGAAATCATTCATAACATGAATCATAACCTTGAATTCATAATTCAAATTCAAGGTAGAGTCAAGAGTCAAGTGTTGAGAGTTCTTTCGAATATTGTGATAAAGTCCCTTTGAGTCTTTTTGTGGAGTCTTCTATAACTACTTATAAATTGTTTCAAGACTCGAGTAAGTGAGTATGAGAATGTGGAGAATGTATTCATGAGTCTACATTATCATCGAGATCCTTCATATCATGAATCATAACTCTTGAATTCATAATTCAAATTCAAGAAAGAGTTAAGAGTATAGTTCAAGAAAGTCTTTTAGTTAAATCGTGAATCCTTTGAGATCAACTATCGATTTAAGCTATGTTTTGAGGAAGTGATGTGAGACCAAAAATATATATTTTTATCATTATTTGCCTCACACTTATTATTTATATTTTTCCTTTTTGAGCATAAATTTTATGAATTGTGCTAAATAGTATATTTTATTTGTAGGATTAATTGGTGGAAAAATGAAAAAGTTTGGAGCTAAAAATAATTAAAGATGAAAGATTGAAGAAGGAAAATCAAGCAGATAACTTAATGAATTAAATTTATTAAAATAATATATATATGGGCAGTAAGCTTAAAAAAGGGCAAATTACAAATTTGCAATTGCCTAACTGACTGCCACGTGTCAGCTGCTGGAGCAACTCTTAATTGAAGGCGGCGGCAATAAATTCCAGAAAACGCGGAAATTCAATTCCTTCCGGGTTTTGATTTCATAATTTGATTTGAACTCAGTTATTTTATTTAGGATTTTTTATATCTATAAATAGTTCATAAAAATAATTATTTTGGAGGAGAGATAAATTAGAGAAGATACTTTTTAGGGTTCTTTTCTTCTTCTTATTGAGTTAGACATTATTGTAAACCTTAAAGTTTTGTTTTTTGGAAATTAATTTGAAAACTCTTAGCAATTAACTTTTCAATTTTCGTTTTATACAATTTTCTCTTTGAAATTCAATTGAGGATTCCGGGTTTTATCAATTCTTCTCGTAAGTTCATGAATTCTTTTTATCCAATTATGAATTGTGTTCTTTCAAGCATGAGTAGCTAAATCCACAACTAGGGTTGTGGGAACCATGAGCAATTAACAAAGTATGAATAATAATTAAGTAATTCTTGAATAGTGTTTATGCATGTATTGTTAAGTCTTTCGCTTAGAAGTCTTTTTAACGGTGCGCAACGTTAGAACTCGTCTCGTTTCTACTTGCCAGACCAAGGAGGTAGTGAATGAGAAAAGAATTAACAACAGAGATTTAGTGGATGTTATCTAATAGTCTAATATCAATTGGATTAGGGTGAAAACTAAGCCATACATTGATGTGATGACTAATCTGAGGTAAAATGTAAGATTTAATAAAGCATACACCCGTAGCCGGACCAATGTGCGTGGTGAAATTCCCTACTTGGAGGACCAATCACTTAGGAATACCTAACTTACCAACTTTGCATGTAAAACACTAGGAAATGATTACTATTATTAGGATTACCGCGTTAAGAGCTTGTGGGGAACACATATGCCCTAGTTTCTTTCTCATATTGATAATTCAAAGGTTGAATCTTGTCTAATTGTTACTTAAGCAACCTAAACTGTTAGTTACTTATAAAATCCCCTATGTTTACTTTCCTTGGAAATAAATTGACTAAACGAAAATAATAGTGAGTTAAAGTTAAGTCTAAACCATATTCCTCGTAGGATCGACCCCAACCTACAAGTTGGGTTCTTTACTTGATAACGATCGCTTATACTTCTTTAGGGAGGTGTAATTTGAGCGTATCAGGAAGTAAGTATGAGAATGAGAGGAGTCGTATACATGAGTTCCATATTATCATTGAGATCCTCATACTCATAAATTCCGCATGAACTCCATAATTTGAGTACCTTCGAGAGGAATCGTATCTTCAAGTTCTAATTCTAGAGTGTTGAGTTCCTAATCCTTTTGAGATTATATTCCTAATCATGGGACTACTACATGTTACCCATGAAGGTCCTTGAGTTGAGTTGTTCATTCCCATAATTCCGCATGAACCTTATGAGTTGAGCATTCTTGAAATGAGTAGTATCATGAAGTCCTTGAGTTGAGTTGTTCATGTCCATAATTCCGCATGAACCCTCTAAGTCGAGCTTTCTTGAGATGAGTAGTATCATTGAGTTCTTGAGTTTTGGAATTTGTTGAGTTCCGAGTATTGACTTCTATGTATGGTTATTGAAAACCTTGAATTGAGTCGTTCACGCCCATAATTTGGCATGAACCCTATTTTGAGAAGTCTTTTACAATCACTTTAAACTTGTTTTAAGACTTGAGCACTTGAGTTTGAGAAATAGTAGATTTGAGTACATTTTTTTCAAAATGAATATATGGGAACTAAGTATTCCTAAGAGTAAATGTTTTCACATTTAAAAGAGGAGGAAACTGAGATTTCCAAAAGAGTTTTGAGCAGTTTGAGTACCATCTCTTTTAAGAGAAAGATTTTTGAGTAATAAAATCAAAACACAGAAAGAGTTATGTTTTTAAACTTATGATCTAGTTATATTTTGGGAGTAGTATTGAGCACCGATATGGGAGAGAGTTCAGACAACTCACAGCCCCCATAAACCATGTAGTCAACGTGGGTAGAAAGAGTTATACTCTTTAGATGATTCATTATAGCTTTTTAGCATAGACTAGTGGATCCACTTAGTTAGTTAGGTCCTATACACCGGTAAAGTATAGGACAGTTCTGACAGCGTGGGCTAGACGTTGTATCATTATATAGCTCATAGTGATGGTTGTCGGGTAGAGAATCTCCCAATCAGAGTTATTTTGTATTTTTGCATACAATCAAAGTTATTTTGTATTTTTGCATACAATCAGAGTTATTTTGTATTGTTACATACAAACAGAGTTATATTGTATTTTTATATACAAACTGAGTTATTTTTGTATTCTTCAATACATTGAGTTGCTATCTACTGTTTTAAAAGCTTTCCATATATTGCATATTTTATTGTTGCTT
Source organism: Solanum etuberosum (assembly GCA_029582245.1). Taxonomy (NCBI): domain Eukaryota; kingdom Viridiplantae; phylum Streptophyta; class Magnoliopsida; order Solanales; family Solanaceae; genus Solanum; species Solanum etuberosum. The sequence goes on along the minus strand of JAJONR010003399.1, from coordinate 31,747 downwards.
TATCCAGAGTTGAGTATCCAGAGTTGAGTATCTTATTGTTCAGTTGAGCCTTATTTCTCTGAGTTGAGTTGAACCATGTTTCACTGAGTTGAATATCCTGTTATTGAGTTGAGTCTTAATTCTCTGAGTTGAGTTGAACTATGTTTCACTGAGTTGAATATCCAGTTATTGAGTTGAGCCCTATTCTTGAGTTGAGTTGAACTATGTTTCTTTGAGTTGAGTTGAGAGGTAAGTATGTTTCTTTTCCACCAGTTCAAGCTTATCTTTATGCTTTAGAATTCCCCTTACATACTCGTACATTCCATGTACTGACGCTATTTGGCCTGCATCTTTTATGATGCAGATACAGGTAGCCTAGGGTCATCAACAGAAGCTTCGTTGATACTACTTGCAGTTCCAGTCAGCTTTGGTGAGCCTTCTTATATTCCGGAGGACTTCACATTTATCTTACAGTTAGTAGTTTTGAGATGTCGTGGATCTTGTCCCGATATCCTTCTATAATAGTAGAGGCTTCATAGATAGACAAAGTTAAGTAGTTTTCAGTATGTATCTTTCTTGAGTTGTTTTTTTACAAACTCTGAGTTATTTATTGAGTATTGTTCAGATTGAATTTAAATTGAGTTTATTGAATCTAATTCAGTTTTTAAAGCTTTTGTATGCTTGAGTTAGTTTTCCGCTTGTAGTCAGCTAGGATGAGGGTTCGCTTGGGGACCAGCAATGGTTCTCGAGTGCCGGCCACGTCCAGGGTATAGACTCGGGTCGTGAAAAACCTGATATCAGAGCACAGAGTTCAAGTGTCCTAGGGTGTATATGAAGTCGTGTCAAGTAGGATCTTGTTTATGGTGTTGAGGGCCCCTCTTCTATAAATGAGGGACTATAGGCATTTAAGAAAAGTTTCTCTTCTTTCATACTCTTAATCGTACAATAGAGCTATGTCATAGAGATTTATTCATACTCGTGCGTTTCTCAATTTCATTTGACTACCCCTCATACTAGTGGTGGTTGAAAAGCAAAGTCAGTCCTTTATCGATGAGTTGCTCTTAGCAAAAATCTTGAGAAAGTCATGAGACTCCAGAGGGGCTTGAGAGAAGCCCATGAGTGAGTTAAGTGTTGAGTTTCAGAGGAATGCACTCATGTTCATATGAATCATGCGTTTGAGCTAAAAGCGAGTTGTACACTCTTTCATAAACCTTTAAGAGGATGGTATGTTTAGAGCTTGGGTAATAGTTTCACCCGAAAAGATAGCATGAATTGCGAGATTATGAGCAGTAATAGTGAAAGTGCCCAGAGTTAGAGGAAAGTATGCAGAGGTTTAGTAATCTAAGTAAGGGAGATGATGTTCGACAAGCTATGTTACTATAGTCATGCACCTAGTAAGTTACTAATGAAGAGTTTTCCCTTATGGGTAGATTAAGAAGTGATGAGTTGTGAAGATTCCATCATAGGAGGTAGAGTGTGTGCAGCTAGAAATGAGTTTGTGATGAAGTGTCATTGTGTAGGTAATGACCAAGTGTAAGTGTTGAATAGAAGAGCAGATTCATGAGGTGATATATCTAAACTAGGCTTATGAATTTTGAAGGGGGAAACCCCATGGTATTCATAGGATGATAGAACTATTTAAGAGACAAGGCGCAGTAAATGAGTAAAATAGTACTTCAATTGTGAAGTGAAATGTGATAGAAATTTGTAAGTATGAAGATTAAGAGGTAAGGATTGACTACTTGCCATGAAGTTTTAGTGGGAGAGCGATACAAGTAGCTAGGGTCATCAACAAAAGCTTCGTTGATACTACTTGCAGTTCCAGTCAGCTTTGGTGAACCTTCTTATTTTCCGGAGGACTTCACCTTTATCTTACAGTTAGTAGTTTTGAGATGTCGTGGGTCGTGTCTCGATATCTTTCTGTAATAGTAGAGGCTTCATAGATAGACAAAGTTGAGTAGTTTTCAGTATGTATCTTTCTTGAGTTATTTTTTTTACAAACTCTGAGTTATCTATTGAGTATTGTTCAGATTGAATTTAAGTTGAGTTTATTGAATTTAATTCAATTTTTAAAGCTTTTGTATGCTTGAGTTAGTCTTCCGCTTGTAGTCAGCCAGGATGAGGGTTCGCTTGGGGACCAGCAATAGTTCTCGAGTGCCGGCCACGTCCAGGGTGTAGACTTGAATCGTGACAATTATACTCTTATTTAGTACTCCCTCCATTTCAAAAAGAGTGGCCTAGTTTGACTTGGCACAGAGTTTAAGAAAATAAAGAAGACTTTTGAATCTTGTGGTCCTAAATTAAAGTTATGTCAAATGTACAAAATTGTCCTTTAATAATGTGACCTTAAACATGCCACGTGGAAAGCTGAAACTAAAATGTTACCAAACAAAAGAAAGAGGTCATTCTTTTTGAAACAGACTAAAAAGAAAAGGAGACCATTCTTTTTGAAACGGAGGGAGTATTCTATTGAAGTCAAGTTTTTAATAAATGAACATAATTAATTTATTTTTATTAATTAATTGACCAATAAACATGAATTAATTATTTAGTTTTCATATATTGGTCAAATTCATACTTTCAAGACTAATAACTCTCAAAGGTAAAATAAGAAGAATAATGTCATTTATACATTGATTTTGTGAAATGACAAATACTCTTTCTGTCCAACAATATTTGTCCACTATTGACGTTGTACACTTCTTGAGAAACTATAAATAGAAGGGTGATTTTACTATATCACCCTTTGAATGTACTCCCTCCGTCCCTTTTTATATGTCATCCTTTTTCTATAAATAGCTGGACCACAATACTTGTCATTTTATAAAATTTATGCATAAATTACCATATTTTGCCTATTATATCCTTGATAGAGTAGTTAATTAATCTTGAAAATGTATTAATCATTTATTATAAAGTTGACTTAAGAAAACATTAAATAAGGGTCGAAGGGTAAAATTACATAATTTCTTAATGCAAGTGCAAAGTAAAAAGATGACATATAAAAAGGGACGGAGAGAGTAATAAGTACAATGTCTTAAAAAGTGTAATAAAAAAAATGACTATAATTAATGATAAAGATAAATTATGAACTAAGTATAAAATTATCCATTAATTTTATAAAGTAAGTGTCGTTGAACATTTGAAAAACATAAGATCTGAGTTGGCGCCAAGCATAAAAGTTAGTTAAAAAAATGGTTAGACAACTGTATACACAAGGATATATTAGTTTTCTGAAAATTGACAATTCAGTTTGTCTTTATAATATAAAAAACTCAGCGCAAAACTGTGTTTTTTCAGCTCAATAGTCTCTTCCCATGGCGGAGAGTGGCAGTGATCGGAACCGGCCCATCGGGTCTTGTGACGGTGCATGAGCTACAAAGAGAAGGTCATCGAGCTGTAGTGTTCGAGAAATCGAACCAACTGGGTGGTCTATGGGCTTACAATCCTCGAGTTGAGACCGATCTACTCAGTTTCGATCCAAACAGAGAAATTATTCATAGCAGTCCTCACAAATCTCTTCGAACAAACCTTCCTCGACAACTCATGAGTTTCAGTGATTACTCTTTCGATTTTGCAGAAAATGGGAACCGATTGAATTTTCCTGGGCACGAAGAAATATTGAAGTTTTTGAATGAGTTCGCTAAGGATTTTGGGATCAATGAGTTGATCCGATTCAACACGGAGGTAGTACGAGTTGCGCCGGTTGAATTTGGAGGAAATCGTTGGGTTGTTGAATCGAAATCGGAGGAGTTAAGTTCAGAAGAGGTGTTTGATTCTGTAGTGATTTGTAATGGCCACTATACAGTACCCAGAGTTGCTAATATTCCAGGTAAGTAATCTATTTTTTTGTTTTGACAAATAGTAGAAATGAAAGGACAATAACTTTACATTTATCATTCAAATAAGTGATGAATTACATTATGTATACAATCTATCCACGCACATTATTTATTAAAACAATACATTATGAATCAATGCCTAACAATCATCCAAACAAAGTGTTAGTGTAATCTGATGATTTGGGGAAGTTCGTGCGTTCAACCTTACCCTTACTTTGAAAAGATAAAAAAACAATTTTAATGAAAGTATTTACTACAAATAGAAAGTTTTGGTCCACAAATTTTGGTTTCACCAACTTTCGACACAAAGATATAGAGAAAAAGTCCAAAATAGTCAATTATCTTTGAGTTAAAACTCAAAGTCATTCTTGAGTTTTCACATGGAGCAGTAATAGTCCCTCATGTTTGTAATATTGGTGCACTTTGGTCTTTCCCAAACTTTGTCTATTGTTCAACATTAATTTTATCCACAATTTATTTATGGAATGTTCAATCGTCTTTTTTTATATATTTAATAGAAATAATAACTCCATGCGAGAGAAAGTGAGAAGAGGAACACCTTGTTTTGTTTAGTAAAAATATTATTGCAGGACGTAACAGGTACCTGCCCAGTACCACCTTCATGAAAACAAAAATAGTGAAAACATATTAGGATGGCAAGAGTTAAATAAAAACATGAAGTTTCAAGTTCAAATGTTTGGGAAGATAGAAATTCGGTGTTTATGCTGATGCAAATTAATAGGTATTTGTGGAATTTATCGAGGTGTGCACAAACTGATCTAGACACCATGATTGTCCGGGGGGGTTGCACTCTCAATATGGTGAAAGTAATGGGAGTTATTGGTTGTCTTTTGAACTAATTCTTGTTAGTTAATATCTAAAGGTATAAACAATTGGCCTGGAAAACAAATACATAGCCACAATTATCGAGTTCCTGAGCCATTTAAGGATCAGGCAAGACCGTTGTACTCTTTTTTTTTTTTTCATTTTTAGTTCTTAAAGTTTCATACATAATTTTGTGCTTCATATGTTACAGAAATTTCTTGTTAACTGATTTGTATTCAGATTGTAGTTGTAATTGGAGATGGACCAAGTGGACATGATATTTCCAGAGATATTGCTACTGTAGCCAAGCAAGTTCATCTCACAACAAGATCTTCTGAAACTGAAGTTTCAAAATTGGACAAGTATGAAAATCTATGGAACCAATCAAAGGTAATAATTGTTTAAATGTTGTTGACTATGCATGGGAAGATAGTAGGGGTGTCAAATGCTGAATTTAGACGGATTAAAATGAGTCGAGTCAATTGACCTATCCAAATGTGCTAGGAGCTAATATGGAACTTTTTTTGGCAGATTGATCATGTTGATGAATATGGTGAAGTGACTTTCATAGATGGATCATCTATTCATGCTGATATCATTCTCCACTGTACAGGGTTTAGTTCAAATCTCATTTCTTTTTTGTTGCATTTCCTTAATGAAATACTCATTTTTCATTTTGAAAACAAAAATTACATTTTTCGAATTTCACAATGAAACTTGGTCAAACACACAAAATTATTGTTATTTTTTCTGGCACGGATACAAGTATGATTTCCCATTTCTTGAGAGCCGTGCTGTTGGACCACTACACAAACATGTCTTTCCTCCAAAGCTTTCTCCATGCCTCTCCTTTGTTGGCTTATCAGGTCAGCTACATTTGTATGACAAATGTCATATTCTCATTGTGTTAGTCGTTTGGTGTGAGGTATAAGGTATAATAATATCAGGATAAAATGCAAGATTATTTTATTTTGCGTTTGGTTGGAGGTATTAGGCAGTCCTGAGATTATTTATCCCACCATTTATGCCTTAGTGATGGAATAAATTATCTCATACAGGGGCGTATCTACACTCATGTGAACACCCTTCGACGGAAAATTATATTGTATATACAAGTAAAATGATTAACAAAGTGGTTAAATAACATATTCTGGACACCCTTAACACAATAATATGATTTAGCCCAGTGGTTTCAGGCGCCTTGAACGAGAAAAAACGCGCTAAAGTGTTTGTGTGTTCAAATCTCACTAGTAGCAGACACCCTTTGTTTCGTGAAATTTCTGGCTTCGCCACTGATCTCATATACATGGTGGAATAACTTATCCCACGATAATTCGTTCCCAACCAAACAACTAATTTTATTTAGCATCACAAAAGTGATTTTTTAACCTCTTTAACATTGTATTATATGCTCTTGAATAATTTAAGGTATTGCAAGGACATGACAAATGTAGACTTTTCAGGCAATTGTGTTTCTCATGTTTGAATTACAAGCCAAATGGATTGCACAAGTTTTGTCTGGAAAAGTGCTTTTACCAACAGAGGAGGAGATGTTGGCTGATGTTGAGGATCATAACAGGCAACTTGAGGAAGCCGGCATCCCAAAACGCCACACACATCGTCTTCACCCTACCGAGGTTTTTCCTATAACTATCTTTGAGGCTAATATTGGAATTTGTGACGATATAAGTAAATATTAGTAGATACAAGTATACTATGATTTCAACGTGACATAATAATTTTATAATTATACTGAATAAAATTCAGTGACCATACGTGAAATTAAGAATGACATGAATTTGTTGGCAGATAGAGTACATTGATTGGTTAGCAGCTCGAGTGGAAATGCCACCAATTGATGCTTGCCTAACTGAAATGTATTGGAGTATTTACAAATTTGTTGGTCGAGTTGGGTGGAGTGGCTATAGGGATTTGTGGAACTTCTAAAATTTGATTCATTTACTTTCCAACGGAGTCCATATTGAAGCTCCGATTAAATTCAGATCGTGCTCTGCAAGGCCCATTTGGGGTTGGCGCTCCCAATAGTTGTCAAATTTGTAATTTTTGATACTTGAGTAATATCATATCTACTCCTTTTATATTTTACTACATTCATTATTATAATTCTTCCAAGTACATTTTTTTGTTGTATAATAATCATCTGGTTTCTGGTACTGAATGTCTGTGCCGATAGAATTCATTAAAGGATAAGCACTATGTATTAGAAACTTCTCCATTTTCGAGACTTGAATTCAAGATATCTAATGAAGGATTGAATATTTCATTCATTCCCCTACCTTTCGAGGTGATCTTCCAAATACATTTGCTATATAATAATGGATCATAAAGCAAAAAGGGGCTAATATATGCATCTTTTTTAATCTACACCCTATCCTTTTGTCTTTAACGATTAATACCCTAATTTATTCATTTCTTTGCAAAATCATAAAATAGTTAAAATTCATAAGGGGAATAATAAGAATTGAAATTTATTAATTTATTAAAACAAAGAAGGGTCGAAAGATGATTGATTATGATGAAGAGTATTTCATTTTGACAGTGACTAGAAATGAGTTTCATGATATCAAACCTTTAGGGCGTTTGTATGCTCTTTTGTTTTCCTAAAAAGTTATACGAAAATCTATGTATTATTTTATGCTAGATAGAACGTGAAATAAGAATGCAAATATAAATTAATACATGGATTAAAATTTCAAACTGACCAAACTACCCACCTAATGTAAGAGATCTTTTATTTTGGTAAAAAACTAAACAAACAAATTAAATTATACCTCATGTACCTATATGTAATACATAAAACTAAATATTCAATAAGAAATAATCTCTGCATTATAAAATCCATGCAAAACAAATCTCCGCATGACTAATCCATGAATAACTTGTTTTCAAACCAAACGACCCCTAAAGGTTATCTCGAGGCCTGGCAACCAAAAAAGGGACTCAAATCAACTATAACCACTGCCACTAACATTTAATCCCTTAAATCTTAATATGAACTCTGCATCAATAGTTCAATAATCTCATACAATTTTTTACTGTAAACAGCAAAAGGTACCTCTGATAGGTGTCTGCACTTGAGGAGAGCTTGAATGTTGCCAGGCAATGGTAATATGCTAAAAGTTCTCACATGAAGTTGTTTAAAAAACTACCTGAGGATCGCTAGCAATTCAGTGAGGCCTCAACAGAAGGATCACACGGTGATGACCAATTCGAGTTTCACTTATACGACCAAGGTGTCGGAGGAGCTGCCAATGACAAATTACATTAGTGCCAAGAAGCATTTGTTTTGAAGCTGATATTGAGTGAGCAGTTTTTAAGCATCAAGCATGTACAGTTGGCGGTGATAAATGATTTGAGAAGGAAAGTAGAGGTGCTAATAGCCTAGTTACTTGAGCTGCTCGTATTAGAATTTGACAGAGAGAGGGGTTTAAGATTGGTGGTCATGTTTCAATGCGAAGCTGCTATAGTTCTAAGGCATGGAAGGCATTGTCAAGAGAATGAATCGAACCAGCATGAATCCACTAAAAGTTGTTACAGTCAAGTTTTTCAGAACATAAAAAGATGACAATAGAAAAAAATCTATTGTTCGAGATTATCTTATGAAGCATGAATCAGCAAAGATTTTCAAAGCAATCCTACATCCATTCAGTCAAATTGAAGCAGCAAAAGAATACTTGAAATAGAAAAAAGTGTTAAGAGATCGACTTATTGATGAAAACCTTTACATGTCAAGGTACAAGCATTGTACCCTGACATGTAAATGTAACCGAATAAAAACTTAAAAGCTAACCGTCCTTTTAGAAAAATGAGAAGGAAAAATGACGCGAGTCAAAATGCAGATACACTAAAGTTTCACTAAGTTGTGTAAACTACAAAGTACAATTTATATTCAAGTTACAGTCATTAGTCAACATGTAATTTTGTCTTCACATAAAGAACAACTCACAGTTAGTATTGCTTTTCCTGTATTGTCAAGTTTCAGTGAAGGCCCTCTGATGTCAGTTTCAAGAAAGAAATGCTTTCCTTTAACTGTTTCTGTTGCTGCAATATCTCTTAATTCCTGCAAAACATGAGTAGCTTTATGCTGTTTAAACACGTCAAATTTGATCAACAAAGGTTTCACTCCCTGACAGGAATGTATCACAAGGAACACAATATACTATAAGCCAGACTGATCAAATATAGCCCATAAGTAGCTAATATTTCAATTACACCTCATTGGCAAAAGTACAAAGCAAGATTCCATGAAGGATATAAGGCTGAAGGGAGCCCTTTAAATTATGTCTTGCGGGCAAATGCATAGAACAATTAATCAAGCAAATCAGAGGAAGCTAAACTTGGCATAGACAGGAATACATGATGGTCTCAAGGACAAGATTGAGCCTAAGACACTTCGTCCCTACAGTAGTTAGGCCTCAAGACTTGGATTATTTGTACAAATCCCAAGGGTGCCACATACATTTTTTATCACAATTAAATGCAAATAATTCCTAAATGGATGTCACATACAAATTCTATCACTAACTTCATCCCTAAGCTGCCTCAGGATTCCAGAGGTGTCCTTGCAAGGAAATCCATACAACTGTAGGAATTGGGTTAATAGAATGCTAACACCCTCCAAAGTTACCAATTTCAAAAAAAAAAGAAAAAAAGAATGCTTACACCCTCTTTTCCAAAGTTGTTCCTTATGTAACGATAGAGACCAAAAGAAAGTGAAACCTATCCAGATCAGAATGCCCAAAGAACCGGCTCTGTATTATAAATTGATAATTTGATAGGTAAGGCCAGCCTTAGAATTTTGCAAATAATATGGACAAATTTGGCAAGTAGAGATATCCCAAAGAAGAAGGGTCCATCTTTCAAATATGAATTGGGGATATTTTGTGGCAGAAATCACATTTCTAGTTGAAAATAGAACTACAAACTGGTGAGGCTTAAATCTGCAGATTTAATTTAAAATGACAAAGTTCCAATCTCTACTGGATATGTGGTATCCAAATTTAGTTATGAGAAAGTTGAATCAAATAGGCAAGATTCAGTTCACTTACCATTGCTCTCTCCACAAGATTTTCTTTGAGCTTCAGAAGGAAAAAAAATAGGTATCAGCACTGGGGTGATATCAAGTTTCAAGTAAAATTTGTAACCAGATTTGACAAAAATGCAACCTTTTTACGAGGAGCTGTGAGAAGCTGGGAAGTTGCTTCAGCATAAGTAGCCATGTCATTTATTGCTGCATTGACCTTTTCCAAAGTGATCCGCTGTTTCATATACCTGCAATTTGCATCTCTTATTGTCAGCAAATATATGAGATAAAGTTTTATGATGCATAAGCAGTAAGAGAAATCGGCATCTCTTTAACATCGGGAAGCTTATGGTCTCTCTTTCTGGGAGGAGGTTAGAGTGTTGGCGATCACATTGCTGTATAAAGAAGTGCTAACTTATGAGAAGTTAGAAAAAACTTACGGTGGTACAGAATTCAGTTCATCAGAGTTAATGTAGAAAAGTGGTGGGGAGACACGACCTTTTTTCTCCTGAAATTAACAAAATATAGGGTGAGATCATAGCATGGCTATTTTGGTTGAAGCTGGCCCGAACATTGAACAACTGAATCATTCAGTAAATGTCTTTCATATTAGATGAAGAATGATAAACTGCATCCTTTGATCACTATTATATTAAAATTGAGGAGCATAATCTGTGACAACTTGGGATTCCTTTTCTTTTCCCTCACAGACCTCATTGGAAGGCCCTAGAAACAATTATTCATTGAGTGAGTAAAACACATTCCCGATCCTTGAATGATTTGATTTTCCATTATTCTGGCTAATTAGAAGAAAAAAAAAGTGAATCGCACCCTTTATGCAATCAGATATCCCACTTAGGGCCTTCTTGTTATTTGACTGGATTAAGTATGAATCATACCCTTTAAGCAATCTGATACCACACTTGTCTATTTATCAAGCTACAGAGACATAAGACGTGACTTGCATTTTCAGGACAGAAGAAATCATGCGATATGTAGAGAGATAGAGAATCAAGGAGAGTTTGTCACCTTGGGTGCAGGCTCCTCAAGTTTAAGAGAAACAAAACTATCCTCAACACTGGGCTCTAAATTTAAACTATAAAAAACAAATTCATGGTCAGAAATAACAGATCTTCTTAAGGAGTAAGGACTGCATGTTAGTAAAGATATTTCATTACATAGTATGGAATGTTACCATTTAGCATCATCATCAGTTGTTTTAGTCACTCTATCAGGAACATATGATGGAACAACAGAAGATAAATTTTGCAATTTCTTTTGCTGCCGCAGCGACGCTTCTATTAGCTTCTGCAGCCAAAAATACAGCCGAAGAAGCAACGAGTTATTGCATCTACAATACTTGTTTACAGTTTAGATGTAGTGCAGAACAATACCACATTTGATTTTCCAAAAACAAGCTGGACCATAAACACAGAGGAATGTGCACCCTATTACAAATATATTAACCCTACAGTAAGATTCATGTAACACTGATCAAATGTTCGAATTTTCGTAAAATGTGTTAATTAGATTCTAGACATTCATAACTAGGACAAGAACATATTTTTGACTTTTTGTTTTTTTAGAAAGAACAAGTAGTAGAAATCAATTGACAGTCCCCATAATAATAGAAAGGGGAACACCTCCAAGGTATTGAATTTTCTGGATTTGGAAATGGATAGCATGCCTAAGACAATCCTTGCTTAAATCAAATTGGCAATACAGACTCAGGCTTAGAGAGAGACAAAGAGAAATACCTTGGCTTTGGGGATGGCTTCAGTTTCTTCACGCATCCGGATTTTTATTTTGTGGAGCTGAAGCTCCAACACCTTCAATGCAGAGTCAATAGCTGACAAATCTGAAACGCTGCTTGCAGGGTACACTATTCACATTGCACAAAAATTGACGATCAGGAATAAGTAGCTTTGAAAATCTTTAGAACAAAAAGTTGAGCAGATAATTTACTGTTTCGAGCTACGACAAGCTGTTGAATCTCCGATATCCGAGTGTTGAATGAGGATACCAAAGAATCAAGTGACGATCCCGCATCCTTGATGTCCATTTTCCCCTCTTTCCCTCTTACCCTGACAAACAACTCTTGGGGGAAAAAGAAAAAAGAAAAAATAAAGTTCCTTAAAAACAATCATAGTCTAAGTTCCTGCTTTACACATCTTCATCCATGACCAACCTTATATAGCCAGTACTTCCACCATAGTGTTACAGGGCTATTAAGAGTCACACAACATACATTACTATTTAAAATCAAGACAAGCCTCAAAAACTAGGGACTAATGGGCATTGGGCGCTTGTCTTTGACACGTGCATTATATATATATATATATGAAACAAGTATTTAATATGCAAATAGATTGACCAAGCACCCATTATGTGATTAGTGGCAACTCCGTACTCTATATTGAACACACATAAGAACCCATGACTAAAAAATTCTGGGTCAACCAATGCAAGACACCGTAGAAATGCTAGTAAACCACTTGTTTTCCAAATCAATACAGCCAAAGTCATGAGAGAAAATTAGCATTGCTCTCGGCATTTTTTTTATAAGCATATTGTTCGGACCAACTTTCGCGCACCTCAACTAATTTCACGTGATACCTGCCACCTCCTATCAATACCAGGTAACTTAATCCACCAAGGCCAGAACATATGGGAAAAATCACATTCAACATTTAACTTTAGTAGAACTAAGGAAATGCTACAGGTAGGGTTCTTATATACAGCTTCAAATTACAAACCATCAAAAATTCAGAGCATTCCACCAAAAATCCATACAAAAATTAACATTCAGTTCTTAAATTAAAGCAGTAAACACCTAAAAAAGTCTTTCAACAACATGATCCAGTCACGGATTTCAACGAATTTCTGTAATTCTACCACAAATTATGCTTTTAAATATAGAAAACAACAGCAATTTTTTAGAGAGAAACTATAAAATTACTACACAAATCTGAAAATTTGTACAAATCTGTGAAATTAGTTGAATAAAGTTCACAATAAAGTTAACCGGAGAAAATCAAATACCTTGGCTATACCGGCGATAGGAGTTGAGGAAAGTGACCGGAGCAGAATGGGGAAAAAGCGCGCTTTTCTTCTTAAATTTTCTAAATTGAAGATAGATTTTGAAAGTGTAAAAAAGTATGTACTAATCAATTATGATTTTTTTTTTTTTTATAACCCAGAAATTCTTCAGTGACCCTTGATCAATCACAGACTTGTAAACTCGATGGATAATGGACTCGTTCCTCTATTCTTCTCCACTTAAATACCGGACTTCGGTTTGCATGGTGTGGGGTTTAAACCTGCTAACTAATCAATTATGATATTTTACATTTTTCAAAATTAACATTTTAATTTCTATCAAAATATTAATTTTTTTTTAAAAAAAGTATTGAACAAATAAAAATAATATGCACCGTATAAATTGAGACAGTTAAATATTTTTTTAAAAAAAATTAACAAATGTTTTTGGAGTATAATCTTCATTATGTTGTTATGTTATTAACTATGATTAACTTAACTGAGTTGATGTATACATCGGATAGCGAACATGTTGCCTCTGTAACATGAATGGAATCAATTAAGGACAAATCAAGAAAAGTTGCATTATTTTTACATGATTTAAATTTTTAAAAAAATAATGATTTTGATCTTTGAATTGTCATTTTATTTCATTTATAGTCTTTATATTATTTGATTAAGCACATTTAACTGTTAATCAAATAACTTGTGCACTTAATAGTATTAGGAGTCATTGCTCCAGACTCATTAGTGGGATCATTTGTTTTTTTGGTGTGTATATATAAAATTATGATGCTAAAAATTGGTTAGGGCATAAATAAATGAGCTCATAATTAAACTCATGCTCAATTTCCGTTGTATATAATAAGTTGGATATACATTTGATATAAAAGTCTGTTTGGATTGACTTAAAAATGTAGCTTTAAGTTAAAAAGTTAAATTTAAATGACTTTTAAGTCAAAAAATAAAAAGTAGGGGAGTCCTACTTTTGGTTTTTAACTTTTTAAAGTTATTTTAAATTTATTTTAAGTTATTTTTAATATTGTCAAACACTCTCAAAAGCTAAAAATGACTTAAAAGTAGGTTTGACCAACTTTTAAATCAATCCAAATAGCCTCTAATACCTTTTCAAAGGTTCTTGTATTTAGCTATTTATAGGGTTACAATGAGTAGACGGTGAGTCCCTAGACTTATATGCGAGATCTAAAATGTTACAAAGTCACTATCGATGATCGAAGTTGGTTCTTACGCTGAAGATGCACACAAATTTTTGTCATTATCAAAAATGGGAGAATTTATCGAGATGAGCTGAAATTAACTTTGATGATTGACAAACATCTACAAAATGTAGTTTTCTCCAAATTTAAAACATACATAGTCCATCAAAGTCTATGCGATAAAACAAAAACGAAAACATATAAGAAACGCTCTAAATAAAATAAAGTCTTATCAAGTCAACAAATTCAATATATAAAACCATTAATTATCTTATTTCAACCGTTGGAAAGTTACACATTGAAGGGGGGAACTTTGCCACCTTTACCTCCAAATTAACCAGATAGAACGTCAAAAGTTCAATAAAAACAAAAAGGAAACACATAAGCAACACTTAAAATTTCGAGATTAAATTTTAGAATCTCGTTTATATGTGAAATCTTAATTGGTCTTCCTGCAATTTTTACGGATTTGACCATTGGTGCCAGTAAGTGGGCTAAGATTACCCATTTTCACCATAGCATTTGCAAAATCAGTGAAGAAAGTAGCTGAATTTGAGCTAAAAGTGTTAACTATAGAGTCTGTTGATCCTCCACTAAAGAGCTGTTGATCAGAATGAAGAAGACCCTTTTGAATTCGCAAATTCTTATAGTAAATATTGTCAAATGTGGTTGGGCTTGTGGTGTCTAATGGAGAGACGTTATTGTCACTTCCACTTTGTGGACAGTTTGATTTAACCGATGTTGCGAATGAAGCATTTATATCAGTTTCGTTGTACAGACGATCACGAAAAGTAGTGCACCTTGCTTGGCCTATTGTATGAGAACCTGTAAAATCCAAAGATATTTCGATTTAGTGTATTTTCTATGAGTCTCGTGAATTGATAAAAAAAATTACTATATTTTTATGTAAAATAATAAACCTGAGAGAGCGACCATTTCTCTGGAATTGAAACCTTTGTTAGAAAAGGAAGAAATAAGACTGCTAAGATTCAAAGTTGGTGCAGGAATGTCACTATTTGCAGTACTCAAACTTGCAGTGGTTGAGTCTCTTCTTCCAAGTAACACAGTCCAACTAGGCCCACCAAGCTAACAAACCATCAATAATATAATTAGTTTCAAAAACTAATACAATATAATATTTAATTTGTATATATATCAAAACTTTGACTAATGTCCTACTTTTTATAAAGGTCAACTTGCTTTCTTTTCCTTTTCTAACCAACAAGTTTATTAGTTAAAAGATATATTTGCGCATGCTTATAATAACTTCCTTGAAAAATCCATCAACTACATATGGGATGTTCGTTACAAATAATTTTATTGTAAGGCATGTCACATGTGCTTATAGCTTAGAAAAACCAATTTTTTGATAATATATTAAATTAATAAACATAAAAAAGAAAAGAAAAAAAAGAGAATATTATTTTAATTGTTAACTTACTTTAACAACAGAGTCTCTAGCTGCGACAGCTAAAATATCAGCACAAGATACGATGTCGGCACATGATGATTCGACTTGAGTTTTGATAGTATCAATCACATCGAATCCCCTTATGGAACCACTATTTGGATTAGCAGTCTTCTCTCCGGTGAAACTTGATGTATCATCTAATAGCACAGATGCATCGCAACCCTACATATTCAATACGAATTAATACTCGTTTGACTTTCAAAAATCAAAAAGTATTGCTAAAATTAAGACAGAGTGTGCAAAATAAGTAAGGTAACTTGCATTAACAAAGCAATCGTGAAAATGAAGACGAAGCAAGGAAGCCCCCATACGAGACTCCATAGCGATAGCAGAATTCACAGCTGTTTTGATTATGGAGAGCACATTTGGGCATGATGAATTGTAGAAATTAGAAGTTAATTGAGCTGAACTCATTCCAATTAGGACAAAAGGGACTATAATTAGTACTAATAAAAAAGATATGTTAGCCATGACAAAGAAGTTATTAGCAATAAAAAGGAAGAATTAAGAAGAAAAGATATTGTCTAAGTTTATTGTTTAGCACTGCTTAATGTGGAATATGGTTCTTAATTCTTCCCATATTTATAGTAGAAGAGTGTGCCCAATTGTCAACCATTTTACCTTCTTTTTTTTTAATTATTATTTCTTATTTCCATTTTCTTTTTAGAGTTTCGAAAAAAAAATAATACTAACTTATTCAAACTTTACAGCATTACCAAACAGACCATATTTTCTAAGGCTTGTAGGCCAATAGCAGCTAGTGATTTTTTTTTCTTTACTGATTTTGCCCAATCTGTTATTCGAAAGAAAAGGAAATGGCTTGGCTATCTCACCTAATCAAGCCAGAAAAATAGATTAGATATAAATTAGATAAAATAAATGAGTTGAAAAAAGAAGGAATACTTGAGCTGATTCCTTTGATCATAAATTTTGAAAGCATTTTTAAGAGTTCTTTTTGCCAAATATGAATTTGATTAGAAAATGTGTCTTGTTTTTGAGAAATTTCAAAATCTGCAAAAAACTTATTCTTCACCTAAACCAGATTTTCCAAAAATATTTAAGAATATAAGGTCAAACGCTAGCTAAACATTCTATCTCCATTCGTCACGCCACCACTTACGTGCCAATAGTATTTTTCGCCAACAACGATGATGACATTCGATGGGTTCAAGTCATTGGACAAGAAGCTACTATTGAAGTACATAAAAGCTACTCATTTGGTTTCAATTTTATATCGAAATTGAAAGTCAAGAGGAGGGTGAATTGAAACCTTTTCCGAGTCGACTGCTTTCTGAAGGAAGTCGACTAACCTGCATATTAGTAACACAGATAAAATATGAAGCAAACAGATAAGAATAAATGAGACAAAGATTTTATACTAATTCAGATCACCGGTGTCACGCCTAGTCCAGTTTCCTTGGGTTACAAGAGTTTCCTTTAGAGTTTTTTAGGAACTTGGTTGAACACAGTTTTGACACTAAAACCTATCTGATATGCAAATCAGATGTTCTATCTTGACACGACCTCTACCTATATAATCTACACTTATAGAATCTTTCTTTCTCTTTTCTTTTTTAATTGTACATTCAAGTGCATACAAAAGCTTTATAAAAAATGAAAGAAGATAACAATACAAGTTCAAGTGAAGTATGTAATCTTCACCTAATGCTAAAGCTGGTTTATATATTCTTAGTGAATTGCTCTTGAAAGGAAGATCAAAAAGTGTTACATTCAATCAAGAATTTGTATTGATTCCTTGATTGAGGATGATTTTTGATTCATGTTCCTATCAGATATGTCCATGTGCAATAAGGCTGCTTCTTTCTTCAATGAGATATTTTTTTACAACATGTGTATCTTGATAGATACAATTCATGTTTTCCTGCAACAGAGGAAGACTTGTCATTATACAAAGTTGCTCTAAAGCTATAATTGGCCGATTAATGGGTAACTGTAAAGTCGAATTGAATCAATTAATATCTTATTGGTTCAGTAAGGTTTTAACACATAAAAATTGAAAATTGATAAGTCAAATTGTTAAGTACAAACATCGAACCAAGCCATCCGATAAGCGCGTACATCCCTATTTTTAATATTTTTAGTCTAGAATAAATCTTAGGCATTTGTTTAAAGGAAAATAGTGTGTCACATCAATTATAAAGGAGTAGTATATAGAGTTCTTTTCTTTTCTAATTATAAATTAAGTTATTTCGATTTATAAAAATAATAATTTATTTTTAAAAATGAGTTAAAAATAAAAGTGTGCCACTTTTAATTAAAAGGATAATAGTATATACATTAGTTTTTTTTCTTTCTTGGTCGTATGAAACCAAGAACATTGGAGAATCTTTAATTTGTTTGGTCAATTGGAATAATATTAAATATACATAGTCTAATCAATTAAACATTTGTTTCTTGGGAAACCTAGTTTTTTTTAATCTTATATAAGAGTTTAAATTTTATACAGAATTGATATATTAAAGAAAAATTACATCATCAACTTAAATTCACATACAATAATAGGTAATTTTTTGTTTTAAAAAATTGATATGATAATCACAAAAATGAACAAATAACCTGCTACATTCAGTTAAAATTAACCTATATAAAAAAATATATCTTATTAATGCATATAAATTAAATTATATATTTTAATAGAGAAAAAGAGAAGAAGATTCTATTATGACTTTTTCATGTCAATTGCAGGTTTAAACAGTTAGTATGATTAAATTAAACCGCGTAATTAATCATTTGGTGAATCATTTTTTCTACTTTTGAGTTGTCTTAATGGTAAAATTCCTTATTATTCTTGCATTTCTAGATTGCAAAAATGGATATATTTTCAGAGGCTATTTGACTATAAGATTATTTTTAGTTATAATAATGTAACTTGTAAATATTCAATTAGTTTTACATTTCCTTTCTAAAAGTCACAATAATTTCTAACTTAGGCAGTTGACACTTATATTTGGTCCAAAGTCAACCTTTGATATACAGTATAGCTCCAATAAGTATGGACTATGATGTAAGCTAGCGTTTGATCATAAATTTTTAAGTATTTTTGGCTACTCATTTCAAGATGAAGTTTTTGTATGCGTTTAACCAAAGATTTTGAGAGAAGTATTTAGTTTTTTTCAAAAAATATGATTTATACTCATAAGTTTTAAAAATTATTAACATTACTCATAAGTTTATATTATTATTTTATAATGAACATATTCCGTTACAAAATAATCTTATAACATAATTGATGACAATCAACAACAACAACATAACAAAATGGGAAAGAGAAATCGCATACTCGTGTTATCAATATTTGATTTAAGATAAATTATAACTCATTAAAACAAATTGTTCTTTTTAATGGAGTTGGTTGTAAATAGATATTAATTGGGATTAATAAATAATGGATGTTTCGTAATATATAAAAGTCTGGGGTAATTTTTAAAAATTCACAAATATAAGAATTTGACCCAAATTCTATTTTTTTTTTTAGAACTTGAGATATTTGTCAAATATATTTGCCAAGTAATGACAAGTTATATGACCAAACACTAATTGTCAAAGTTTTTCCCAAATATATTTATGGTCAAACAACACCTAAGTATTTAAGGTTTTTTTCCACTTAAATCTTAAAAAAAAAAAAAACATATTTCTCAGACCTTTTGGTCCTTTTTTTTTTTCAAAAAAATAAAATGAATGGAGAGTAGCTAAAGAGATCTGATTTTTTTATATTCCAGAGGAAAAACATTCTTATAGCAAAACAACAAAAGAGATATTTAGTGGTAATAAACTGTCTAATTCTTTAGTTAAGATATTTTTTATTACTCTACTATAATGCATGTAGGATCATAGATAAGAAGAAATACAATAATTATAAAAAAGATTAAAAAAAAGATAGAGTGGTTAATCAATCAAAGTCAATTTATACTGAAGAATATTTGTATCCAAATTTTGGTCGAAACAAGTTGGACTATTGTATTATTTCATCAAGACTATGAAAGAGAGTGGTTTACATTATATTAATTATTAATAATAATTATATAAAGGCCATGCACTAATTAGGGTTAGATAAATATATTTGACTTAATCGACCTTTATATTTTACGTTAAAAGCATGCACATGAGTTGATTAAATGTTACACATTAATCAATCAAAGAAATTGATACCTCTGCTTTCAAAAGTTGGACATTTTAATTTGTCAATTATAGATTTTCTTTCAATCAAAATATAGCCAACGTTTGTTTTGTATTCATTCTCTTTGAATTACTACAATAACTATGAAATTAGCAATGGGATTTATCGTTATTCTTAGTTAATATATCGCTAAAAAGTTTATAGCTAATTGGATTAACATGATTTTTTTTTATTTAACTATGAAATTTTATCCATGAGTAATTTCTTATTTTATGTGAATCTTGTGTTTTTTCTCCTTCTAAATATGAGTGAGATATTAGTTTAATTTTTTTAAAAAAATATGTCTTTTATGACATGTTTTATAGTCCGTACACAAAAATCTCAACGCAATTTAATTTCACTAGTTCCAAAAAAAATTCTTTCTTTATAAACTCCGTACTTAAGTAGTCAAACTCCGAACGATCATCTTCACGATTCGAATCCGTAAGCAAACTAAATCATACGAGAAAACCTAATGTACCTTTTGATTTTGATGAATTCTTCAAGATGGTTAATATTATTAGATTTTTCATTGAATTTCTTGTGTTATGTTCAAAGTTAGTATTGCCTAAATGACCATGAGTTGGATATTGTTTATTTATCACATTTAACCTATCTAACATTTTGGTGTTGTTATATCATGTAGCAATATCTCAATGCACATAAAAATTTAGTGGAGTCATCAAAATGTAAAATTAAGAACCAAAATTTATATTTCAAGATGAACTTAAATGGAGCGACATGAACTTCAGCACTCAACTCAGTTGTGAGTTGGCGGGTGTGTTCTTGGTGGTAAGTAGTCCAAATTATACTCCGCCTCCCTTTTTATATTTTTATTTGACGCTTTTACTTCTACATCCGATCCCGATGGAATCGAAACCCTAACCATACTTGAATTGATCTCCTCATTCTGCAAGAAAAACACCCAAAAAATCCAATTTTAGATTTCAAAATTCTACCAAGATATACATTATATACTCTTATAGTACTAGGATTTAAATTATATATACTGAACCATCCAAGAAATTTAGATGTTACATGTAATGACATTTTAATTATCATATTTACAGCTAGGTTACTAATAATTAGTGTACATTTATCATAGACATTTACTTGTAACTATCTTATAATTAAGTGATTTGATTAATATAACTACTTTTATACCGTCAATTCATAGAATTTAAATTCTAAAATAAAAAAAGTATAAGTTACATTACAAACATTATTTTTCTCATAAAACAATCTTCTATAATACTTCATAATATATTGATAGTATTAAAAAATCATTGTTTTGTCCATGCATATAACATAAAGATATAAACAACAACCGCAATAACAACAACATACTCAATGAAATCTCATAAGTGGGGTCTGGAAGAGTAGAATGAACTAGACCTTACCACTACCTCGTAGAGATAGTGAGATGTTTCCAAAAGACCCTCGATCGGCTCAAGTGCAGCAAATTCATGTATAAAAAAGAAGGAGACGGTGGAGGAAATATAACAGGTAATAAGGAGATAGTGAAGAAAATATAACAGGTAATAAGGAGACAGTATAAAGTCTACCAGAAGAGAGCAAAACCAAATGCAACATAATGTAATAATCTTGAACATAAATATATAAATTAGATAATAAATTTGAAATTAATATATATAGAAATAGAAGAATTTACCTTATTGAGGAGACCAAGTGACCGTGCATTACATGCATGGAATAGAAGGAAAATTGTAAGAAGAGAGGATATAGTTATCATTGACATTTGAGAAGAATTGTACATTAGTTGTTCTTCTCAAATATATTTGTTTTTTTAAAAAAAAAAAAATTATATGAAGATGTAACATACAAATACTACTTTAATTAAAGAGTAGATATAGCTAGCTTTAAATGGTGATTTTAGAAGGATATAAAGGTTTGATTAGCACAATAACATGCAAATCATGTGTGTAATCAAGTAGGAAGTAAGAAGCAAAATAAGAAATATTGAGTCTCAAAGACATGAAGATATTTAAAGTAAGGGCATGCTAATATATATATATATATATATATATTTACTTTTTTGAATTTTGAATTTTTTTGAAGATTGTTGAATTATTTAAGTGTTGTGAACTATAGATAGGTCATGATGTTAAGGAAACAAGAAAAACAAGAAAGCAAGAGCCTGTCCATTTTTGTTGGTTTTACTTGGCTTATGCCTCCTGGTTTCTCGCCTTTTTACCTTGAAAATCTTACCAAATTATTTACTTCCGTTCACTTTTACGTATTCGCCTTTTATTTTACACGCTCCATAATTAATATGAGTATTTTACTATAATATTCATTTGTATAGTCTTAGCCTCTTGGGTCTTGAAAAATAGAAAATAAGTAATTAACGTTGAAGATGAAATAGAAAATAATAATAGTAGGGAAATGAACACAAATCCCTGCACTAGTTTAGGAGCTAATTACTTAAATACACTCCAGTTTGCAATATTACGTATCTTACCAGATTTTGGTGCCTCCATATACGTCCAGATTCATGTATCTTGAATACAAGGGGTCAAAATTAGGTGTAATTTGTTCTAGATAAATTGTATTCAAGTGGATTCGCATGATTCTGGGATACATAGCAAGTCTCACTCGCCTCCCTTGTCTCTCCCTCATCTCGCTCGCCACTCTCCCATGTATCTGGGACGTGAACCACTCCAGATACATACAGATACATGTATGATCTAGTGTGATTCACTTATATCTGGGATACATATGAATCTTGCTCGCCTACCTCCCTAATCTCGCTCGCCTCTCTCCCTATTTTTGTGTATCTGGTAAAAAAATACATGTATCTAAGTGTATTGTCTTCAATATATGGTAGAATTTTTTTAATTAATGATAAGATATGTAGTAATATTTTTAAAGTATAGGTAATAACAATATATATGGTAGTGAACTATATCTAAAAATGTAGTCTTTCCAAAAAATAATAATATTTTTTTTTCTTGATATGTTAAAAATGAAAAAATATTTTTAGGATAATGAACGGAGTGAATAGTATAAGCTAGTAAAACTATTTAACACTTGCATGTTATTTGATTTGGTGTGAGGTATAAGGTATAATAATTTCGGAATAAATGTAAGATTATTTTATCCTATACGTTTGGTTGGAGCCTGAAGGTATTAGGTAGTTCTTGAATTATTTATCCACTATTTATATCATAGTGATGAAATAATTTATCTCATTTACATAATGCAATAACTTATTTTAAAATAATTAATTTTAAAATGACTTGTTCACAACCAAACGATCCCTCTCAAAAAGTGAGACACCTTTTTATATTGACTAGGCACCAACATGTCTACCTATAGTTGCTTATATATGTTTCCTAGTTGTCTCTACCTGCATGCTACCTTCATTAACAGAATAATCAACCAAATAATATTTTAATTTTTTTTTTCATGCTTTTGATATAATGGAAGATGGTGGAAGCCAGTTTTATATGTTTATAATAAAAACAAAACATTAACCTAATTATTTATACTTTGAAAATTGTACCCATGAACATTGGTCTAAGCAATTACTTAAGATCTATTTTGACCTCGAAATTTAATGTTGGTCTACTTCTGCTTATTAATTCACACATTCGTTAATCGAGAAATAATCACATGTTTATGAAAGTTCACTTTGTACTTGTTTACTGAATTGTTAGACTTTGAATTTATACAAGCTAAGCACATTCTTTTTTGACTATTTTCACAAAATATAAACTCAACAAATGTTAATAAAATTTAACATTAGAGATGTTAATATGGGCTAGGCTCGTTGGGTGGACTCGGCCTAGCTGGTAATTTAACAGGGCTGGGCTAAGATCTTTGGAGCCCATTTAAGAAAGAAAGTTTTTAGCCCAGTCTGGATAAGCCTGTTAATCCGCGGAACTTGAGCAATATGGGTTGGGTCAGCCCGTGGGTTAAACTAAAAAAATAATTAAAAAATTAAAATAAAATAGAGTATTAAAAATATCAAAAGTCAAAATTCAAAGTCTATTTAAAGTTTGAAATATTAACATTTAGAATCATCTAATGTAATATACTTAGTATTCATATTACTACTATATCATCAGAATCATTATTCAACATTGGTAGACGTGTTCTCACCAAGTATAGAAGTTGCATTCATCATGAAAATATTCAAACACGTGTAGCTACTCGAAACCGATTGCATGATTTTTCTCAAACTGATAATATTTTTTTGTGTACATTTAAATAATATATATAGTTCGTAAATTTAGTTATTTTTTAATGTTTAATTAATTGATATTGCATATAAACTATAGATGAAAATTGTAATGACCCGGTAGATCATTTTTGAAAAGTTTCCTAAATTTACCGTTTTGCCTCTCCCGATATGTATCCTGAATCTTTTATGATTGAGTTTTGAAAAGTTAGAACTTTGAGTTTAAAGTTGAGAATTTTGTAAGTTTTGAGTTTGAAAGGTTAATATTGTTAAGAAAGTGATTTCGGCGTCTTTTGGAGTTTCGAGTGTCAGAATGAAATTTTGTCGATTTCATCAGTCCCACAATGTGGAACAAGATCGGTGAGGGTTTTTGGTTTCAGATTCGTAGTCGTTTTGAGGATTTGAGGTCCTAAGTTGTGAAATTATGGAAATTTAACCTTTGAGATGACTTTGATAAAAAAGGAAAATAAGTCATACAAATTGGAACAGATGGAGTAATTAGGTATTTTCGAATAGCTTGGTTTTCTCGGATCGAAGTAGTGTGTCAGATGCAGGCCACATGGATGCTAATCCTAAACATTAAGGGCCGTTTGGTTATGGGATAAGCCCAAAGCTAATACATGAATAACCAAAGTTATTCATGTATTAGTTTTATACCATGTTTGGTTTGTAAATAAAATAAAAGTTATTCATGAATTAATTTTATACAATGTTTGGTTGGTAGGTTGCAAATGTATAAAAGTTATTCATACATTAATTTTATACAATGTTTGGTTGTATTTTAGTGATTCCACATAATTCATACTAATTACATAACTTATGAGGAAATATATGTATAATTTTATGCAGAATAAAAGATGAAATAGGTTATGTGGGTATTAATTACACATGGATTAAAATTATAAAATTACATATTTACCCCTTCTTTTCTTTATTCCATAAGGGTAGCTTGGTTTAGGGACAAATTACGTTGAGACTCAATAATATATGAATTGGATTAGTAATAGTTTTCGGTAGTTGAATTATAGATATAATATATACAAATTAATAAGCAATTATAATATATAGTTTAAAATATTTATTTATATCTTTAAATAATAAAAATTATTCTTGCTAGAATTCACAAAGTAGCATTTTAGAAAGCAACAGTCACTGCTTCAGTTGCTTTCATCCTTTCTCTTTGACAACACTGTTTTCAATTCTCCACATTATCGATAATTTCTCGGACTTTTATAAGGTACCGAATTCTTTAATTCACTTGAAATTTTTCTTATCTGTGTATTTAACGTAATTCAAGATTAGAAAAAAAAAATTTAATCAATATCATTTCCTATAATTTTATATACTAAACCAAATTATAATTACTTGATTTTTGTTTGGGCCATGTATATAATTAATTTATAACAAATCAAACTTTCAATAAGAAATAATTCATGTATTATTATTCCTACATAATTAATACCTGCATAACTTATTTCTACATAACTAATACATGTATAACTTATTCCTACATACCTAATATTTGCATAACTTATTCCTGCATAAGTAATACTTACATAGCTTATTCCTACATAACTAATACCTGTCTATCAAGTTGTTGGTCCACCTAATCAATAATTTGATCATATCACAATAGAGTATGTGAATTGTTTTATGCAATTTGTCACTTTCTTTGTGAAATTAATGAAGAATTCTTGATTGATTAATGTGTAACATTTAATCAACTATGCATGCTTTTAATGTCAAAAATAGAGGCTGATTAATTACTTTTTAGTATGTGTGTTACCTATTTTTTTTTATAAAAAAATTAAGTCAAATATCTTACACTAATTAGTGCATGGCCTTTTTCATAATCTCTTACGAAATCATACAATAGTGCAACTTGTTTCGACCAAAGTTTGAATCACAAATATTCTATTGTTAAATTAAATTGACTTTGATCAATTAAAGCATAAAGGGTAATCTTCAAGATATTAATGTTCTCTAATTTCCACAACGACTCCATCTTAATTATATTTTTCCTATATGCATTATTGGCACCTTCTAGTTATACTTTCGGTGGTCGTAGGATAAAGATAATGATTTCGGAATATTTGATCACATGTTTGAATTGAGTTATTAGCTAATCATGAGATTACTTTATATCATTATTTGTATTCTCATAGGATATCCTTACTTAATCTCATCCCCACATACCAAACGATCCCTGTAGGAAACAAAATATTATTATGAACATAAGTGAATTCAAAACTTTAAATGTATAAATTTTGGATCGTAACCTTTTTTTGCTTATTGAGTTTCAATCGAGTAAGTTATATATATATATATATATATTAAGTGAATTTTTAATTAATACATAATAATAAAAACTAGAATCAACACGAGATTTTTGCTATTTAACTATGAAATTTTGTCTGTCGCTAATTCCTTATTTTCTTATAGTGTTTTTAGCTACTCTCCATTCAATTTTTTTTCTGGAAAAAAAACACCAAAAGTCTGAGAAATATTCTCTGTACGTTTATGAGGAATAACCTTAATATTATAATTAGTATATATTTCATACTTATTTGGAGTTGTTTATCATTAAAACCCAATACTTTTGATGTTTCGATGTGAAGCATAAATTTATACGTAAAAATTCACTTAAATTGCAATAATTACTAGATATAAACTTGTAACTTCAAAAATATAATTAATTAACATTAAAAACCTTATAGACCAAACAAATTTATAAAATTTAAATTTTGGATCGGCCTCATCTGTCATGAGACTTTGTGCTGCATGCATGAGGATGAGGGCCATATAGTAAGTAAGTGTCAACTGCCTAAGTTAGAAATTATTGCATAGATATATTGAATGGATGACTTTTAGAAAGCCTAAATGTAAAACTCATTGAATATTTACAAGTTACAATATTATAATTAAACAATAATGTTATAGTCGTGAATGAGGGAACTTGCTTTTTGAAAAGCTTAGAGTTGACCAATATTAATATTATACCATATGTCCTCCATTTTTATTTGTCGCAGTTTGCTTTCTAGAGTCAATTTGACTAATTTTTAGAGTTAGGTAATTAAATTAAATTAATTTAATATTTTAAATTATAAATTTAGATATTTAAAAACTATACAAAAATATCTATAAATTGTAATTTTTCTCATACTGATACGATGAAAAAATCACATCTTAAAATATAGTCAAAGTTTATGTAATTTAATACTTTAGAGAAGTCAAAGTGACGAGTAAAAGTGAATAAAAGAAATATATCCTTTTTTAGAGTCACACGATAAGAATTTTGACTATCATTTTACGATGTATTTTTTCATCATATTGATATGTAAAAACTTGCAATTTATAGTACTTTTCTTATAGTTTTTGAATATCTAAATTTTTTGTTTAAAATATTAAATTAATGTAATCTAATTAAACTTTGAAAATTAGTCAAATTAACTTTCGAAAAGCGCAACATGTCAATTAAAAATGAACGGAGGGAGTAAATATTTCATTCCTTTTAAAAGACGGTACATATATTAAGTGTTTGTTTTACTAAATTATTTTTGTAAATGATACTCTAAAAATCTAAATTTGAACGGTTAGTTAGTAATAAGGATAAAATCGAAAAGAATGATAATTATTCCTCTCCCAAATCGCTAAAGTGATTAAGTAAAAGAGATAAATTGTTGAAGTGATTAAGTAAACGAGATTTTTTTTTAATCCACTTGATAAGTAAATGGGAATAAAGGAAGTATATAAAATTATATATATATATATATTCCCAATTGACCAATTAAATAAATTAAAGATTCTCCAATTTTAATGGTTTCATACGACCTTTTGGTGGGTTGGGTTAGGATCCACAACCCAGAAAGTCTACACATCATACCAAAAAAAGTATATTCTCAATATTTGAAAAAGCTAATATTGAGAAGGTTCTCTAAAGAACATAATTTGTTGGTTGGATTGGTATAACAAAATATATAACTCTATAATAATCATTCTTTGTAATAATATTTCCCTAATAATATTTACATTATATTTTTTTAAAGTAAATTTTAAGGTAATGCATATTCATTAAGAAAAATATTCAAGAACATAATTTAAATCACATTTTTCACTAATGCATTTTTGTTATTCTCAATTTATCTCCTAAAAGTGTAAAATTTTATCAAAGGGAGGGCAAATATGGAAAAAAAATTCAAACATATATCTTGAACTTTGAACAATTCAATTATTTTGAACAGTAAAAAAAGACCCAAAAATTCACTTAATATGAATAGAGAGAGTATGATTTTTTTCACTCATTTTTCATTCAACCAGCTCATCAGAATAGCACTTGGTGCAGAGCGGAGGCGAGACATGTTGAGCTTAACCCGCAAATTTTTTAAACCATTCCGTTCCGCCACACATAACAACTTTTTTTTATTTTCAATCTGTCCCGCATAAATTCGCTCCGCATAATCTTTTTTCTAGTTAAATTTGATACTAACAATAAAATTCATAAAAATAAATTTATTTTTTCATTAAGTTATATTAATTTAATAGATGATGACTTTAAAATTTATTTTTTAGAGGTCAATTGGGAAAGATTTAAGAAATTGTATTAATTTTTATTGAATCATTTTCATTTACTATCTTGAATATTTTAGTAGCTTTAAAGAAATTGTCTTAATAAATAATGTTCTTTCACTCTTATAACATGTAAAAAGTTAAAACTAAGTTTGAACCGGCATAAAATCACATATACCCGCAACCCGCCCTGCCTCGCGTTAGTTTTAAAAAATTTCACTTCAACCCGCACTGCATCTCTCCCGTCCCGCACAACCTTAAACTTGCCCCACCCCACTTAGCCTTAAATTCACCCCTCCCCACATCCGCCCCGCCCCATTGTCATTCCTATTATTGGAAAATAATTTTTCATAAAAACAGTAGAAAACTTCCTAATTTTTCATATAAAAATACTATTATATTTTATTTTCTCACTTATTCAATCAAAATATTTGTAAGAATAATCACTTATCATTTTTTAGTGAGACATATCAATAAAAAAATAATATTTTTTAATAGTGCGTTGAAAACAAATGACAAGAAACTAATATGTAATATGCACTTTTATCACAATATATTGGCTCAAAAATGCCCTTAAACTATGTGAAAGTATTGACGGTAAGGGCATTTTTGAGCCAAACTATAAACGGAGGACATTTTTGTTCCTTTCACATAGTTTAAGGGAATTTTTGACCCTTTTTTCAAAAATCAATAACCTACAAGAAGTTGGGTCAGAATTTGAAATTTAAAAAGTCTGAAATTTCCACCAAACTCTCGTAGCTTGTTTAAATATTTATTAAATTTGTAATTAAATATTTATACATATTCAATAAATATCTTAATATAAATATAAAATCTATTTTTTTTACTAGATTCTTCCGAAATCATACCCAACTAAGGATGACAATTGGGCGGTGTGTGACGGATACGGGGCCAATTTGACTTCGCCCGCAAAAATTTCAACTCGCTCTGCCCCGCCTCACATAACATTTTTTTGTAATATCAATCTGCCCCGCCCGCATAAACCCATCCCACCCCACATAAGTTTACATTCGGAAAATGAAACATTTTTAAGGTATAATTGTAAAGTGAATCTTAATGTATTTATTAAATTTTTTAAACTTATATGCTCTTTGTTGATTAATTAATTATTTTTTATTAAAACTGCTTACTTTTTTTTAATCCACTTATAGCAAATGAATTCCATTAGCCTACTGGAGGGGATATTTTATATTTCTATGAATTGATAAATTCGTAAATAGGAGAATATATAAGGTAATAAATCATAAATATCTACAAAAAGTGAGTATATAAATTTTCAAAGTCAAAATTGAATTTTCTCGTCTCTCGAAGAGTTCAAATTTGTACAACAAAAAAAATACCCGCAATCCGTCCGCCCCTCATTAATTTTGAAAAAAATATTTCAAACCCCCCACACCTGCCTAGCTTAAAACCCGCCCTCTCCGCCTCACATAGCCTAAAATCTACCCCAGCCCCGCCTGCTCTGCTCCGTTGTCATCCCTACACCTAACTAATATTATAGCTCCGTCCCAGACGGAAGGACTTCGTATCACTGGCTGCCATTGGCCTTATATGCACTAGTCTTAGAAAAATATGCTGTGTATAATTTTTAATTTTCTTTCAATCTCTTAAAGAAAATGGAATTAAGAAATACTAAAATAATTAAGGTAAACTTTGACAATTTGGGACACTCTTCTGCTTCCTACTACTATAAATATGTGAAGAATTAAGTACAATATTCCACATTAAGCAGTGCTAAGCAATAAACTTAGACAATATCTTTTCTTCTTAATTCTTCATTTTTATTGCTAATAACTTCTTTGTCATGGCTAACATATCTTTTTTATTAGTACTAATTATAGTCCCTTTTGTCCTAATTGGAATGAGCTCAGCTCAATTGACTTCCAATTTCTACAGTTCATCATGCCTAAATGTTCTCTCCATAATCAAAACAGCTGTCAATTCTGCTATAGCTAAGGAGTCTCGCATGGGGGCCTCTTTGCTTCGTCTTCATTTTCACGATTGCTTTGTTAATGTATGTTGCCTTACTTAGTCTTCACATGCGCAAAGACGAAATCAGAATTTCTCAATTTTATGAGAGGTCTTGATAAATTATTTAAACATATGAAATAATTTTTCAATACAAACACAAGGTTTGAACTCAAGCTACTGAATCTGTCGAATTTATAACTGTCATGCTGGCTTTGCCCCTGTAATATGAGTAACACTCTCATGTGTCCAAGGGCAGAGCTAGAGTATGGACAACGAATTCGACCAATTGAACTCAGTAACTTTAGTTTTAACTTTGTGTACAAATTATTAATTTAAAACTTAATAATTTAAAATTATAAGCTTCAAATTCGACCTCTGCCTCTATAAGTGTTGTGCAAATAAATTTTCCAGATGACAACTTATTTTACGTATTCGAATATGCAGGGTTGTGATGCATCTGTGCTATTAGATGATACATCAAGTTTTACCGGAGAGAAGTCTGCTAATCCAAATAGTGGATCCTTAAGGGGATTCGATGTGATTGATACTATCAAAACTCAAGTTGAATCATCATGTGCTGGTGTCGTATCTTGTGCTGATATTTTAGCTGTCGCAGCCAGAGACTCTGTTGTTAAAGTGAGCTAACAATTTAAATATAGGCAACGTGTAACATGCCTTGCAATAAAATACCAACTAGTAACAAACATCCTATTTAGTTTATTTTTAACTAATAGTTAGTTAGCAAAAGGAAAAGAAAACATGTTGACCTTTATAAAAAGCAGGACATTAGTCAAAGTTTGGATATACAAATTAAATAATTGGATATTGTTGTGCTTATAGAGTGTAAATTAGTTGTTGAAACTAATTATATTATATTGTTTATGATTTATTAGCTTGGTGGACCTAGTTGGACTGTATTACTTGGAAGAAGAGACTCAACCACTGCAAGTTTAAGTACTGCAAATAGTGACATTCCTGCACCAACTTTGAACCTAAGCAGTCTTATTTCTTCCTTTTCTAACAAAGGTTTCAATTCCAGAGAAATGGTTGCTCTCTCAGGTTTATTATTTTACATAAAAATATAGCAATTTTTTTATCAATTCACGAGACTCATAGAAAATACACTAAATCGAAATATCTTTGGATTTTACAGGTTCTCATACAATAGGCCAAGCAAGGTGCACTACTTTTCGTGATCGTCTGTACAACGAAACTGATATAAATGCTTCATTTGCAACATCGGTTAAATCAAACTGTCCACAAAGTGGAAGTGACAATAACGTCTCTCCATTAGACACCACAAGCCCAACCACATTTGACAATATTTACTATAAGAATTTGCGAATTCAAAAGGGTCTTCTTCATTCTGATCAACAGCTCTTTAGTGGAGG
>JAJONR010003398.1:0-41923 GCA_029582245.1 Solanum etuberosum | reverse complement strand
GATGACGGGGAGCTTGCATAAATTGACTAACTTGTTGAACTGCAAAAGAGATATCAGGCCGAGTAATAGTAAGGTAATTTAGACTCCCAACTAATTGTTGAAATATAGTTGGATCAGGAAGAAGATCGCCTTCCTCACGACGATACTTCACATTCAATTCCAATGGAGTATCTACGGAGGAAGAATCTTGAAGACCAGCCAAAGAAATCAGATCCTGAGTATATTTGTGTTGGTTTAGAAGCACACCTGAAGCAACATTATGAACTTCCAAACCCAAAAAATAAGTAAGAGTACCAAGATCTTTCATATGAAAAGAATCTTTAAGCTGCTGTTGGAGGCTAGTGATTAGTGAAGAATCAGTTCCTGTGATAATAATGCCATCTACATACACCAAAAGAAGAACACAACCTGTAGATGTTTTCCGAAGAAACAAAGATGAGTCATATTTGCTCTGCTTAAAAGAAAATTGTAGCAAAGTAGACCGGAACTTATCAAACCAAGCTCTTGGATACATCTGATGTAGGCGATGAGAACAAACCAGGTGGAGGTTTCATATAAATATCTTCTTTAAGATCACCATGGAGAAAAGCATTTTTGACATCCATTTGATAAAGAGACCAGTTTTGTGAAGCAGCAATGGCAATAATAGTTCGCACCGTAGTCATTTTGGCTACGGGTGCAAAAGTCTCCTCATAGTCCACCCCACACTCTTGTCTGTTGCCAAGAACAACCAATCGAGATTTGTACCGATCAAGAGTTCCATCAGAATGAAGTTTGATTGAATAAACCCATTTACATCCAATAGGGCGGACATTTGAAAGACATGAAACAATGTCCCATGTGTCATTTTCTTTAAGAGCCAAAAGTTTTTCCTCCATTGCTTTTTGCCAACATTCATGCTTGGAAGCTTGTGAGTAACAAGATGGAACAAATATGTTGGATAAAGTAGAGGAAAATCCATACCAATTGGGAGTACGAGATACTCTGGTAGATCGCCGAGTAGGCTCAAGAGGACCAGATCTTGAAGAATTCTCAGATTCTAGTTGTGGTACAGTTTTAGGCGGCGGATCAGTGTCGGGATAGGATAAAGTTGGCTGACGTCGTTCATACACAAATTCAGGTTTGAACCTCTTAAAAGAAGATAAATCCTCAAAAGTAGGAAGAAGAGGAGAAGCAGAAGATGAATCTACAATCGTAGGAAATAAATACTGATTCTCAAATAAAACAACATTTCTAGAAATACGAAATTTGTGAGAACATGGATCATAGCAAATAAAACCATTTTTTGAAGTACTATAACCCATAAAAGCACATTTAGTAGACTGTACAGAAAGTTTATTGAGATTCCTTTTTCAAGCAAGAATTTTTTGAATTCATAAGACATATATTCTCCACCAGAATCAGATCTTAATAATTTGATGCATGTAGAAAATTGAGTCTCAATGTAAGCCAAAAATTTCTTGAACATGAAAAATACCTCATATTTGGATCGAAGAAAATACACCCATGTATACCGACTATAATCATCTATGAATGTCACAAAGTATTTGAAATGAGCATGAGAAATAATTGGTGAAATGCCCCAAACATCATTATGAATGACATCAAAACACTTTGTAGCACAACTATCAAAATTAAGAAAAGGAAGAATTTTACTTTTGTTTAATTTACAAGTAGAACAATCAATGGAAGCAACTCAAAATTGATTTTTATTTCCCAATAAACCAGAATTTGATAAATGAGACAACACAACAAAATTTGGATGTCCTAGCAGTAGAAGTACAAGCAAAAGATAGAACAGGAGGAATGAAAAAGTGTATAGGTAACAATCGTCCAACTTTAGGCCCCTTCGCGATTATCGTCCCCGACACATGATCCTGCACAAGACAACCATTACGAGAAAAATTCACATCACAATTGTTATCTACCAATTGTCCAACTGGAATAAGACTAGTTGAGAGCTTTGGTGAAACAAAAACATTCTTGAAAGTTGGAGTAATGTCTCCAACCTTGGTAATGGGTAAATTACTACCATTGACAATCTGTATTTGTGATGGACCTTGATACTTACGAACATTTTTTAGGATGCTCGTTGAGTTATCAACAATCCAAAAATTAGATGTAACATCATTACCTTGTAATCCCAATGCTGAAAAGGCTGACACGATCATTTTTGTACCATTTCAGGAGTAAGAACTTGTCCTGAAGATGAGTTATCATTAGTAGAACCATTTATCCCAGCTTGAAAAGCATTGATCCTACGATTTTGAGGGCGCGTGGGACACTCTTTGATAATGTGTCCTTGTTGTTTACAATAATTACAGAACTTCTTGCTACAATTGCTAGCAATATGACCATATTTCTTGCAACTGTAGCATTGAGTTCTACTCATATCCCTGTCCTTTCCTTTACCTTGAGCAACATATGCAACAGTGACATCATTTTCTTTCTTGAAAGCATTTTGTGTGACAAGATGTTGCTCTTCACGGAGTAATTCTCTAAAGCAAACATCCAAAGAGGGATACGGGTCACGATTCATCAAGTTAGAGCGAAAACTCTCAAAGTCAGATCGTAATTTCATCAAAAATTGGTCTCGCTTGCTTTTCTCATGAACTGCCTGAATCACTGATAGAGATTCAATAGGTATTTTGGCATAGACAATATCTGTAAATTCAGCCCATAAATTCTGAAATCCAGAAAAGTAATCCTGAACAGAAAGACTTCTTTGAGAGTAATTAGCAATTTCATACTCTAACTGAAAGCGTCTTGCACTATTATCTTTGTTGTAAACCTTTTGTAAGTAATTTCACATGGCCTTAGCTGTCTTGTACGGCCTGAGATTAAGAATAATAAGAGGGTCAATTGACCCTAGAATCTATGTCATCACCCGAGCATCTTTAATCTTCCATTCGCCTAGCTTTATTGCATCAGTAGGAGCAGGATCGCTTCCATCTATATGGCCCCATAGTTCTTTGCCGGTGACAAACAACTGAAACTGAAACTCCCAAGAAGAATAATTTTTTTCAGTGAAACGAACACTGAAGGATTCAAAGTGATGTGAATTCATGCTTTTGAATAGCTATGAAAACTACAAAGACTCAAGAAAGCAACTAGAATGACCAAGAACAAAATTTCCAGGTGGTAGGACTGATTGTTGATGAACAGTCAACCAAAAACCAAGATTTTCAAAAAATTTTTTTTAGAAGGAACCACAAATGACTCTATGAAACAAGACAGCCAAGAGAAGGCTCTAATACCATGTCAATTTTCTGCTGAATGCCTCTCAAAGTGAGAGAGTCTTTCCATCATATAGAGAAAATAAAGATTACACATCCCTAAAGATCCGCCATTCCTATCCCTAAAGATCAGCTATTCTATCTCTATAAATCTGCTATTCTATCCCTCTAAATCTGCCTTGCTATCCCTCCAAACCAGCTATTCTATCACAATATTTATTCATTTGATTCTACAACAAATGTATATGATCATGCTAATTTATATCACTATATAATTACATTAATATATACAATCATTTAGTTGTCCATCATGCTAACATTCACAACTAGTCATCATTAAATAACCTTTCAAGTAAATTTGCTAGTTCTTTGAACTCCCAAATGGCTTTCTATATGCAATTCATACATTGACAAGCAAAAAGAAACAAAAGAGATGGATGGATGATTCAGACTGATTAATTATCTTTACTAGAATTCTGTCTCTGCACATGGGCTTCATATGCCAATGTTTTTGCAAGAATGCACATTTCCATGACCTTGCCTTGGGTATGGATTATGATGCATTTTTTATCATGAAAGTGAAGCTAAAATGGAAGGAAATAATAAAACAATTTATGAAACTAATGACTGTTGAAGGTAATTCATATCAACTAAGATGCAGAAGCAACAAAAACACTCTTTGGACAGATCAAACTCCATGCAGCATAAAAGGAAATGTCCGAACACTTCGTACAGAATTTCGCTAGAAGCTGAACAAAGCACATGTCAATTGGTTTGCCAAACCGAAGAAAAAGTGTTAAATAAATTATTCAAACAAAAGAAGAGAAAAGTTACTGCAGCTTTCTTTTAGTATTTTACTGCACTTTGACTTAGTCTAGGATAGTTGTTATTTGGTCCTTAAGTTTCTCTTTTTAGTTGAAAGCACTACTGAGTTAGTGCCCTTTTAATTCTGTATTTTAGTTGAGTTGTAAGCCTATTTAAAAGGCATCATTGATGATGAAGAGAACAAGAAAAAGAAGCTTACAGTTCAAGAACACTTTCTGCCTGCTAGTTAATTTTTTTCCTTTCCAATATTTTGGTTCTTGAGTGAGCTTGAGATCTGTGTTCTCCAACATTTGTGGTATCAGAGCACGCTTAGATTTAGGCGACCTATTGACAGAAAAACACCATGGCTTCCAATGGAAGTTCTCTGAACATATCTCAGCCAGCCATACCCATTTTTACGGGACAAAGCTATCAGTTCTGGGGCATCAAGATGAAGACTTTATTTAAGTCTCAAGATCTTTGGGACTTGATGGAGATTGGGTATACAGATCCGGATGAAGAGCAGCGGCTGAAGGAAAACCGAAAGAAGGATGCAAAGGCATTGTTCTTCCTTCAACAAGCAGTCCATGAGACAGTTTTTTCCCGAATTGTAGCAGCCACCACTTCGAGGCAAGCATGGAGAATTTTGCAAATATAATTTCAAGGCTCATCAAAGGTAATAATTGTAAAACTTCAAACTCTTCGGCATGAGTTTGAAACTTTAATCATGAA
Source organism: Solanum etuberosum (assembly GCA_029582245.1). Lineage (NCBI taxonomy): Eukaryota > Viridiplantae > Streptophyta > Magnoliopsida > Solanales > Solanaceae > Solanum > Solanum etuberosum. The sequence goes on along the minus strand of JAJONR010003398.1, from coordinate 37,151 downwards.
AGGAAATGAACCTGTGCAAGATTTTTTGTCTAGAGAAATGGCTATTATTAGTCAAATGAGGTCCTACGGAGACCAAATAACTGATCAAACTGTTGTTGATTTTTTTTTTAAGGAGTTTAACTCCTAAATTTGATCATGTTGCGGCTGCAATTGAAGAGTTCAAAGATTTGTCAAAATTTTCATTCGATGAATTGATGGGTTCTTTACAAGCCCATGAGGCAAGGATAAACAGGTCAGCAGAAAAGCAGGAAGAAAAAGCACTTCAATCTAAGGTGGAGGCACCAAATTCAAGAGATCATGAAAAGGTCCCAACAGGAAGAGGACGGGGCAGAGGTGCATTTCGTGGAAATAGTCGAGGTCGAGACCGAGGCCGAGGTCGAGGCCGAGGCAAAGGCTTTGAACAAAGACACTTCAATGAGCAAAGATGCAATAGAAGCAACAAACAATGTCATAACTGCAAGAAGTTTGGGCATGTGCAAGCAGATTGCTGGTACAAGGAGAAACAAGCGAATTATGCAGAGACAACTAATGAAGAAAGTAAGTTGTTCATGGCTTATCGTATACTAATGAAGTTGCAAGTGATATGTGGTTTGTAGATAGAGGCTGCTCCAACCATATGTCAGGTATGAAGTCAATCTTCAAAGAACTTGATGAGACACTAAAATCGACTGTCAGACTTGGTGATAAGAACGGTCTTCAAGCTGAAGGAAAAGGAACAGTAGCAATAAGAAACATCCATGGTAAAGTAAAGCTTCTTCATGATGTTCAATTTGTTCCTAGTTTGGCCCATAATTTATTGAGTGTTGGGCAACTCATGGCGAATGGATATTCACTTTTGTTTGATGATGGAGCATGTGTTATTAAAGATAAAAAAATCAGGCCAAACAATGGTTAATGTTCTCATGGCTGAAAACATAATGTTTCCGCTAGAAGTTTCAAATGTGGAAAACTTTGCTTTGGTAACTGGTGCAAAAAATGACTCTGAATTGTGGCATTTGAGGTATGGGCATCTTAATTTCAAGTGAGCTTGAGATCTGTGTTCTCCAACATTTCAAACAAAAGAAGAGAAAAGTTACTGCAACTTTCTTTTAGTATTTTACTGCACTTTGACTTAGTCTAGGATAGTTGTTATTTGGTCCTTAAGTTTCTCTTTTTAGTTGAAAGCACTACTGAGTTAGTGCCCTTTTAATTATGTATTTTAGTTGAGTTGTAAGCCTATTTAAAAGGCATCATTGATGATGAAAAGAACAAGAAAAAGAAGCTTACAGTTCAAGAACACTTTCTGCCTGCTAGTTATTTTTTTTCCTTTCCAATATTTTGGTTCTTGAGTGAGCTTGATGTGTTCTCCAACAAAAAGAAAATATCAAAAGTGATTGTAAAACAGGGATATCAAGTCCTCGGTTGTTAGTTTTCCTAAGGCCTCTGAAGAACCACCAATTGTCCTGTAATCAGAGGAAAAACAAACAGTTAGGGAAAAATGGTTCTCTAGAGAAAGAGCGGAGGAAGGGAGCAAAGAAGGAATCTAACAAAAGATTGACAATAACAACTTGCAAGGGAAAATCATCAAAATACCTAGTTTTTGTCAGAACAAATATGCAACTATGTAGACGACTATTAAAAAACACACACTTGCCCTTCAAAAAGCAATTTCTTCTTCTCTTGTAACTCTAAGATTCTCTCTTCAATTGTATTCTCAATCACAAATCTCACAATCCTGCAAATTTGAAAAAAACAATAAGCTCCATTCAATGGCATCCAAAGCAGAAGAAATAAAACACACACTTGACTGGTTTATATTGCCCTATTTGATGGACTCTATCTTGGGCTTGCTGCTCCACGGCAGGATTCCACCAAGAATCCATTATGAAGACCTAGCAAAGATCAAAAGATGAGCCACCTAACATGTGCTTATTCAACAGATAAATACAAGTCATAATTGTATATCAAATGAACCAAATAAAATGAACCTGAAGAGTGGAAGGAATGCAACACTAGATATGCAAAAGCCTTAAGAATTTAGAGCGGTTCACAGAGAAAAAAAATAGATCATTACATGTGATGCAACTGTAAGATTGAGGGCAACACCTCCAGCTTTCAAGCTCATAAGCAATATCTTGCAATTTGCATCCTCAGTGAATCTTTTAAGTGCAACATCTCTTGTGGCAATAGACATGGATCCAATTAATTGAACACAATTGATGCCCGACAGCTGAATACACACACACAAGCTTCTTTTTTTTAAGTCTGGAAAGAAAAGAAAGTAGGAAGGAGAAAGTACCATTATGTCTTACATTAAGAGAATACTGTATCAGATCCAAAAACGATGTGAACTGGCTAAAAACTATTTCTTTTGCAGAACCGTCCCTTTCAAACATGTCGCTAATTTCTTCCTTCTACATTCAATAAAAGTAAAAATGAGATATTTTGAAGAATTTAGAGCGGTTCACAGAGAAAGAAAATACAAGATCATGAGCTCACACCCCTTGCTCTCCTTGTGAAAAGGAAAGAAACCCATAAGACAAAGAAGAAAAGCAAACTGAGGAGAATATGATTAATGCAACTGCATACCAAAGCTTCTATTTTAGTGCTTGTCTTGAATTTATCAAGCTGAATTTTGTTCAATATACTTGAGGACCTAAACCCTTTGACAGTAGGTTTAGAACTAGAATCTCCCTTATCTTTATTTCCAGTGAAGTCAAATGTGAGGGGTTTGGTACATGAAGGGCATGGCGCTTCCATTACACCTTCAGCTAAATATATCATACACGCCCTGCAAAACACGTGCCTACAACAAGTAACCTGCAAAAAATAAAAAGAGATGCACAGTTCAAAGAAGACTCTGTCTAATGTATAAGGACTTTATACTAGAAGTACTTTTGATAAAATCTCTATGTCTATGCCCCTAGAAAGAAAGTATTCCAAATGCTCATCCACTTCATGAGAACTCCAACAATTTTTCAAGCTCCAACAGTAAATGACATTTAAAGAGTGTACATACAATATTCAGGCTGGCAATGAGCAATTGAAAGGTGCTCGATGCTCTTTGACCTTGAACGACCAGCATAAAAATAATTTAATAAATGCAGAAAAGGAGAGAGCTATCAAAAATTGAACTTCAGCTGAGTAACATGTTTGGTATTCCTTTCTTCTCTCTCTTTTCCTATTTCTTGGTATGGGGGAGGGGAGTGGGTAGAGGAGTGCAAACTCACTACTGGATCTTCCACTGCATCCTGACATAAGTCACATGATTGTTCAACATCTCCAGCCTCTTTATTGCCACTATACAATTCTTTTCTAGAGTACATCACAAGGTAAGGATGATCAGTGTCTGTATTTGCGCTCATATAATAGAAGGACAAGAAAACTAGAAGCAGCCACTTCAAAATTTAGTTCACAATAAAAAAGATTAGCACAAAATATTAGCTTTTGGATGAGAAAACAATTTAAGCAAATAGCTATGTTTAGTAACAGTTGGCTGATAAGCGGGAATGCCCATCAACTAAGTCTTCCATAGTCAAATCCTTACTCCAACTTTACATATTTGAGCAAAATTTTGACAACCAACTATTTGTGATAACCCCCTTGACCAGATTGTATTAACTATCCATTGTTATCTTCCAACTACACATCCAACCACCCAGTCGAAAACGATGTAATACTATAGTGATAAAATAATACCAAAATAACAGCAGAAAAGTGATATAAACAGAAGATACAAAAAGAAGTTGCAGAACACTCATATCTATGCACACATAAGAAATGTATTGTCAATTAAAAAGGACTATGGGAAAGAGCATCAAAAGAAAATTGGATAGAGATTGTGTGACCAAATCATGAGGGTCATGAGTAGGGACAGGTAAAGGGAACCGAAGTAGAAGGACATCAGCCACATGACGAGAGGAAGTTGTTGGAAAGGAAGGAAAACGAGAAGAAGTTGAAAGAAAAAGAATGAAGGGTAGGAAGTGCTCTAATCAATTTATATCCAAGGAGTAAAAAATATTGTTTTCACTCTAATCCCCCCCCCCCCCACCCATACACACACAAAGTATTTGAATCAGTAAACACATGCTTTTACTATTTGCACTAAACTACATTGAATCCAGTAAAAAATGGATAAATCAATTTAGAAAGCTTAACACCGAAAACACCAAAATTGAAGCAACAAAGAGAGTCAATTAGAAAACAAAAATAAGAAGATGAATGCAAGCATCCTGTAACACCCCGTTATTTGAAAGAACAAGAATTAGAAAGAAATCATTTTTGGAAATAATCAAATTTGGAAAGTTTGACAAAGTTAAGCTAAGTTTGAGTTTTAGGTCAACTTCAAACGATCATAATTCCTAGTTCAGGATGAGTTAGGTGTGCTACAAGATACCATAGGAAAGATCCTTGAATTATCTTTCCAACGCCACCGAGTTTGGCCATTTTAGAGTTTGTATGAGGGAGACATGCCCATTTGAAGTTGGGCTGTCTAGATAAGGAAAGTCAAAACCGGATTTTAGAAGGGTACTTTGGTCTTTTCACTAACCTATTATTTAATTTCGTTTTTGGTAATTAAGTTGGGGTCTAAACTGATTTGGTTCAGTTTACGCTTCATCAAAAAGAGTTAGGGTTTTGAGAGGAGAGAAAAAAAGAGGAGACAAGAGGAGAAGAGGCAAGGAATCGTCAAGTTCTTGAAGCTAGGCTTGTGGATTTCGTCAAGGAGTGATCCCTACGAGGTATGTGAGATCACATAGCGTTGGGTTAGTTCACCCACGCGCCAATCATGATTTATTTCAGCGAATTTAGATTCTTGAAGGTTTAGAAATTGAGTTCTTGATGGATTTGTTTGAAGTTTCTATTGAGTTCTTGATTGTTGGAGTTGTTGAGGAGTTCTTGATTTTGATTCAGGAAATTAGGTGTCGTTTTGAGTAGATTCTTGCATATTTTGATTATGTAGTCGAATCTAAGTGTTTAGGGAAAGACCCAATTGAGTTTAGAGGGTTTAGAGTTGAAAAATGAGCAAGAAAAATCGTTAAATACCTGGGGAGAGGGGTGGGGCGCCGCGTCACTCAGAGCGCCCCATAAAGTTCTCTGAAGTTGGGCCTCTGAGGCGCCGCGCCAGCCTGAGCGCCCCGCGCCACTCAGAGCGCCAGGGACGCCAGGTCTTCTACTTCTTCCCACTTCTTTCCATACTAGTTCTCTTGAAACGTACCTATGTTTCCTAGTTGATTTCTACACTCTAAGGTACGTCTAAACAACATGAAATCATCAATAACATGAGATCATGAGCCTTGAATTCATAATTCAATTCAAGGAAAGTTAAGAGTCAAGTCAAGAGAAGTTCATAGAGTTTTCCAAAAAGTCTTTTACAAACATTTTAACTTTGTTTTAAGACTTAAGTTTGAGTTGAGTAAAGAGTAAAGATTGAAGTTCATTTTCTTCGAAAGAGTATATTGGAACTATGTATTCCCAAAAAGTAAATGTTTTCACATTTAAACAAGAAAGGAAACATCGATTTCCAACAGAGCCTTTGAGCTAGTTTTTCTGTCAAGAGTAAATGCTTTCACAATTAAGCAAGAGAGGAGACTTTGATTTCCAAGAGAGCCTTTGAGCTAAGTTTTTGACCAATTATCTCAAAACACAGAAAAAAGTTATGTTTTTAAACATATGAGCTAGTATATTTTGGGAGTAGCATTGAGCAATGATATGGGGGAGAGTTCAGACAACTCACAGCCCTCATAAACCATGTAGCCATCATGGGTTAAAAAAGGTCATACTTTTTAGATGATTCCTTAGTGCTTTTTAGCATAGACTAGTGGATCCACTTAGTATTTAGGTTCTATGCTTTTGGCAAGGTATAGGACGACCCTGGCAGCGTGAGGCAAAATGCTGTATCATCATATAGCTCTTAAGTGATGGTTGTCGGTTAGAGAAACTCCCGCAGTTATTATTTGTATTCTTATATACACAGAGTTATTTATATTTTTATATACAAACAAAGTTTATATTGTATCTTTTCATACATACAGAGTTATTATTGTATTTCTAAATACACAGAGTTGTTATCCATGTTTTAAAAGCTTTTCTTTATATTGCATCCATATTATTGTTTTATATTGAAATGAGTTAAGTTGAGTTGAGTTGAGTTGAGCCAGGTATGTTCTTTCAGTTCCTTTCAAGCTTATGTCTTGTTTTAGTATTCCCCTCGCATGCTCGTACATTCAATGTACTGACACCATTTGGCCTGCATCTTTTTATGATGCAAATACATGTAACCAGGATCAACACCCAGCGCATCGTTGATTCTAGTTGAGCTCCAGAGTTGTTGGTGAGCCTCCCTGCTTCCGGAGGATCCCTTTTATTGCTTTCAGTATGTTTAGTTCATTCGGATGTCGTGGGTCTTGTCCCGACGTCCATCTCAGTTGTTAGAGGCTTCGTCGACAGTCAGATGTAGTTCTTTAGTCTTTTCATTTTCATTCTATTATGTTGAGACTTGAGTTGCCACTTTGGCCAGTGAATGTTATTTTAATACATTCTCAGATATCTTTTAGCTTTCAGTTTACATTTAAAGTACAATTATGATTTAGTTAAGTCTTCCGCTGAGTAAGTAAGCCAGGCCAAGGGTTCGCTTGGGGCCAACAATGGTTCTCCCGCCCAGGGTGTAGGCTCGGGGCGTGACACATCCATTACAATCAAGAATGTTCAAGGTTTCACATATATAAAACATCTATATAGAGCATTGTCTTGGTACCTGCCATAGGGGTGTGATCATACTCAAAATGTGACCAAAGTTACTCACCAGATGTCCAATTTGGGAATATCTACACCAAAATAAATAATGCAGATACAGTTAGAAATATAAATATCCTTGATCCCTTCTTATTTTTTGGCAAGGTAACGAATGACACAAATGATTAAGAATTTTGTGGGAAGAAAAAGATGTATAAGATCTTAAGTTAAAACAAAGAAACTAACACAAAGGGTTCCAGAACTACTTGAGAACAAAAAATTGTAGGAAACAAGACACACAGCCAAAAGAAAGAGAAACAATGGGCCAGAAATTTGGCGCAGCCGTAGACAAGCAAACTGGACTTGAAGGAAGAATAGCTCGAGTTTCAAAATGAAATATCAAAGAGATAGCATATATCTCGAACTGTGCACGGCTTCTATCGTGCAATGTCTTGTAATAGTTGTATTCTCTCTCATCCAAAGAATCTTTTCTCACTGTAACCTGAATGAACCCAAAAAAGAACCAGTTAGAAGATTCTAATGGAATTGAAGCACACGACACTAGTGCAAACATATCTTACAGTCTTTGTGGGAAGTGCAAGATCCATAGCTCTTTCTTTTTTGGTATGTCTTAGCAATAGGCTTTTCAGAATTTTGTACTTCAACCAAACCATCGCATCTCTACCTTCATTTTCGTATGACTTAAAGGTTTTTCAATATATTAGAAAAAAAGAAAGAAGACGTTTCAACTTTACTATGTCAGCAATAAAATGAAGCTTCAAAAGTATGTAAATTATTAATTAATAACTTACTTTCTTCCACCAGAGGAAGTGGCGTTCAAGTTGGTGGGAGCACTGTGGGCACGCATCGAAGGAGCTATAAAATTTATCAAAGGACAGACAACACGAGATGTTTCAAAAGTTATACTGATTGAGAAGCAAAATGATAACAATATAAAGTAAAATAGACTTTGAGCCATTAGGAATTTCACCCTCAGGGATAGGAACAAGGATTTAAAAATATTTTTTTGTGTCTACCTAAAATCAAGTCAACTGCAATTACAATCTTCGCAAAAGTAACATGCATAAGGCGTAACTTGTAAGAAACGGACCTGTAGAGAAGTAAAGAATTTAATTAACCTCACAACTAAAGAAGTAAGGAAAAGGTAGTTTAAGTAGCATAAGTTAACTTACAAATGAGTACAATTCTCCCATGCGGTTTTGCAGGGGTGTACCGGTTAATGTCCACTTATAAAAAGATTCTAAAGCAAGAACCTTTTTTGTGGTGTTGCTGTGTATAGACTTGATATAATGAGCCTATGCCATAGAAGTACAATCAGTTAAAAGTACAATCAAATTAAATGGACATTCAGGAGCAAATAAAACTGAGTTTAAAGAATAGAGGGATGAAGTTGCACGTCCCCTATTCCTTTTACTGCAATTCTTGATCCATTAGCAAGAGTAACTGTAGAGAGGGTTGCAGAATGAATATGATTTGAGAAAAGATTCTGATTACCAGAGATATGGTCAAATGCCCCGGAATCCAATATCCATGGGCATATGGGTGAACACCTGGTTAAACAAGCAAATGAATTACCAGTTTGTGAGGTGCTAGATAAAGGTGACTGTCGTGTAGCCGCTTGATACTGCAAGTAATCACTATAATCTGCTCCAGACAAAGTAACAGAACTGGCTAGTTGACCACATGTGTCTTTGTGGTTCTGAACCATGTTAGCTGTACTCTGATTGTTAGTACGTGGTGGTCGACCATGCAATTTCCAACAAGATTGTCGAATATGGCCTGGCTTGTTGCAGTAGTTGTAATAGGGTCTAGAGTTTCTATTGTTCCCCCTTTGATGGACATTTTGTTCCTGTGGATTTTTATTTTTACCGCTAATACAGATGTCTCAAAGTTATTGGTATCAATTGTTTCTGAACCAACACGTAATAATCGAGCTGAAATGTCGATTAATGAAGGAACTGAGGAACTTGCCAAGATTTGATCACTTACATAACTCAAATCAGATCGAAGTCCATTCAATGCTAAAACCATAAAGAACTTATCTCTTTGTTGCTCTTGTGTGGTGACACTTTCAGAAAGTGGCATGAGAGAATCAAATTGATCTTTCAAGGTATCTATCTGTCCTAAATAACTCGTCATGTCTAGATTAGTCTGCTGAAGTTGGACTAAGTCTGAGACAACCTTGTATATACGTTGGATATCATTCGTATACAAAGTCTTAGCTTTAGTCCAAACTTTATAGCAAGTTTTACAAGATTGAAACAGGTTGAGTAATTTAGGATCCCAAGAGTTCCATAAAAGATAGCATAATTGAGCACCAATTTGACTCCACTTAGTCCTTTCACTAGCAACAATATCACTAGTAGTTTTAACCAAATGATCTTCATATCCTTGTCCCATAAACCACATCTCAACAGATGAAGACCATGGTGTGTAATTATTACTACCTTCCAATTTCATGGTAGTAATAATAGGAGAACTAGAAATAGAGGAAAACACCGATTTGACATCACATGAAGATGCAATTTTCTCAGAGACATCAGTTAGAGATTCACCTTTCTTAGACATTATGGCTTCAACAATTAAATGGAATACAAAAAAAAGTGCTTTTTTTCCAGATCTGAACTGAACAAAAGTTTGCCAGAAACAGGAAGAAACAACCTATGAAAATGAGTTTTTTTTTCTTTTGCTTGAAAACTTTTTCGATTGCTGAAAAAATATAAGGGATGTGATGGATAAGACTAGAATGAATGGTTAACCCTCAAACTTCAAATGTAAGTTTGAGATGGCTTTGAAAAACCAGCTGGAAGTGGCTTCTAGTAAAAGAAACAGTTGGAATAGTCCCTGGAAGATCTGTTAGACAGAAAAAAGAAGAAGATAACAACTTGAATCTATACAAAAATAGCAGAGGCTCTGATACCATGTTAATGATGTAAGTGTATTTCACTTCATACTTTCAAATGATAGATTACACCTAGAATATATACACAAAGTTAGACACAAAAGGTCAAGAGCATATCTAATCAGATCATGCCTTTTACCTACAATACCTACAATATTTGACTATTATTCTACACACTTGCCTACAATATATGACTATTATCTTAGACACAATCTAATAGTTGAAATACTCTTTGACAATATCTTAACAAGCAGAAAACAAAATTGAGATAAAAGGGGAAGAAACAGGGATAATAGAGCAGAGGAGAAATCGATTGCGAAATGGCAGTGGAACATTGCGAAAGTAGCTCAGAAGAAGTGAGAAGAAGAACGAAAAGATAGATGGAGTGATGGAATCGCGGAATTAGCCGTGTGGCTCTGATACCATGTCATCTTCAATCTAGCTCAATGTTGAGCATCAATGGAGTAGCTGACTCCATTATTGAGAGAGAGAGAGAACTAATTTGTGAAATGAGAAAAATGTATATTGCATTCATTCATTTCTTATGTGAGGTATATATATACATGTGGAATGAAACTAATTGACCCCAAGCAAAAAAAACCCAGCCAGATAACAGTCTGTCAAAGATACTATGGCAGAAAAAAAATATACCCTTGGAAACACAAATACCTTCCCCATTTGAGCTTGGATTGTGCTTCCAATCTGCAGACATATGATTATGCTTGTCAGAGCTTGGTAACTCTAATCACCTATTTTTTTTTGCAATCGAAGTACCAAACCGTCAAAACCTTAGATATAGGTGCATAACACTTACTTAGAAACAGCTCATGAGAGAATCTCAATTTGGCTCTTTTGTTCCCAAACTTCCTCTCGGACAATCACCGGATGAAATCATTACAGTCATCGGTAAAAATCGGGAAACTCAAAAATTTATAATCAACTAGAACGACTGATCATACATTCCAATCATAAAACCAACTTTTAAACAATAAAAATTGCACATAAAACTGGAAGGAAAAAAAACACCAAGGAGGAGAACAACGGGAAAAAGCAGAGACCAAAGCTGCAATATATATCAACTTAATTATGCTTGTTTGACATAGTTATTAATTCAATGCAAAGCATTTCATGTAAGTCTCAACTTACAATTTATGCAACATTAGAGGAGCACCATATTTGGGTTGCATAGTTATTACAGACTGTGGAGCATGAGTGTACGAAGGAGATAGTTCAAACGCAAAGCGTTGCAGAATCATAGCCATAGCCATCTTCGCTTCTATCATTGCGAAGTTCAGTCCAATGCATATCCTAGGTCCCGCGCCAAATGGGAAAAACGTCATTTGGCCCTTTGTTGCCTTTGAAATTCCTTCACTGAATCTCTCTGGCTTGAACTTTGTTGCATCTTCACCCCATATTTCCTTCTCATGATGCACTAAAATTGTTGGCAAAGACAGCATCACTCCTTCTGGTAAAGTTAGTTCCCCTAGCTTCGTTTTAGTTGTAATCCTTCGACCAAGTGCAGCAGTTGGTGGATATAGCCTTAATGACTCATGCAAAATCATTGTCACCTATTGTTAAAATGAGTTCAACATTGAATTAGCATAGTAATAAGGAAATCAAGAACATAGAACCAAAGACTGATGGAGCCTATGTCGAACGGGTTCAAATGAATCTAATATTTTCCACAAACGATATAAGCACACGCATACTCACTATTTGATTGGGCATGGAGTTAAATAGAAAAAAAGACTTTTAAAACTTGTGATCATAAACATTCCATGATATTTCTATGGCTATAATCAAGGGTAATTAGAAAGTTAAAGATTAAATATGTCATTCTTTTCTGAACAAACTAAAAAGAAAAGACCGTCACACAAAATGGAACAAGGGGAGAGTGTATAACAATGAGTTCAATGCAAAGAACCTAAGTTTAAATCCTTAATCCGACGCTAAATAAAAGTAACACCATGTGTTGCGGAGATATGGAAATTAAAAGGAAGGTAAACAAGCTAAAATAACTTACAACTTTCAAGCGATTTAATCCATCAAATTCTGGCATGCCATCTCCAAGAACTTGCAAAACCTCTTCTCTAGCGCGAACTTGCCAGTCTGGATGCCTGCTTAACAAAATCATAGTCCATACAAGCCATACAGAGGTTGTCTCTTGTCCAGCAAAAAAGAACAACTTACACTCCTCAATAACATCTTTTATAGTCATACCAAAGTTCTTGTTACCGTGTTGCTCGATTTCTTTAAAGTTGGATTCCAACAATATGCCTAATAAGTCATCAGTATTGGCCTCCCCTGCTTTCATTCCCTTCACTCTTTTATCAATAATTCCCCTAATTTTTGCTTGAACTTCTCTCTCAATCTCCTTCATCCTTCTGTTTCTCTTAGTTGGCAAGAACCTACATTAGTTTAACACAAAAAAACATGTATATCATCATCAAATAATCACTATTTTAAACTTCTTTTCCTGTTATATTTGGATATAGATACGGGGAAGAAGGGTTTAAGTTATATACACACGTAAATAATTTTTACTCTATCAATGTATTTTAACTTGTCATTGAAGGCGCTATAGAAACATCAAACATAGGTGTTAGCGGCGTACAACTTCCACAAAAACTTGTCGATGATCCTATCTAAGGACAGATTAGAAACCATTACAAAAAAATATGTTAGCTAGGGACCATTTAGCAATAGAATAGTGATGAACTTTGTAATACATAACTTAAACTATTGAAAAACGACGTCGTAATACCTCCATCCCGGAATATATAAGGTGCGAGAAACTTCAATGACATGCTTAGCTTGTTCTTTTTGAAGCTCAAATATCTTTCGACCTTCTTCATAGTTGCTCCCAAAGGCTGTGCGAGAAATAACATCACTAGTCAATCTTTGAAGGTAAGGCCATATATCGAGTTCGGTGGACGATTCTTTCATTGAGACAGCCTCCTCCCATTGACTCACCATTTCACTGCAGCTCAAATGAACTGCGTGAAGCATATCCTACACATTTGTAAACTACTGATTAATACAAATTAAACCAACTGCATCTTGTAGAAATATTATCTCCTAAAAAAACTTTGGCCATATTTGCAAGCTAGAGGGAAAACAGAATGAAAGCAAAGTCGATATCATAAATTTGTGATAAATGGAGAGTTGCTCAAACGGTAAGCACCCCTCACCTCTAACCTAGGATTGTGGGTTCGAGTCACCAAAGGAGCAAAAAGGAGGGGAGCTTCTAGCGGGGAAAATGATATCGTGAATTTGTGATGATCAATACAAGTGAAGTAATTTTTGTTTATACTGTTATGGAGATGAGGTTTTTTGTTGCATTGTGTGACTATCTTATTTAGAAGCTTAAACTGTTGATAATTGAACACGCCAAGAAACCAAGGGAATTCAACATCTACTATACATACGTAAAAATAAACAAATTTAACATTTCAACAAAGGGGATTCAAATGAACCCCTTCTGCCCCCCTAGCTTCACCCATACGTGAAAATATATTATGCTTTTGGGAGGGAGAGGAATGATAAAATACCTTTATCTTCTCCATATGGAAAGCAGGATTGAGAATTTTCCTATGCTTTGCCCATTTATCCTCTTCATAGCTTAGAATTCCTTTTGCCAGCAACTTGGTCTGGGGAGCGTATTTTGGCTTTTGATAGAGGGCATGTTTGTTAAACACATCCCTTATTACCTCAGTGTCCCCTACAATTACCAAAGGCTTTGGCCCAACCCATATAAAACAGTTTTTACCTGTAGAATATTGCAAGTCCAAAAATTCTTAGCTCAAATTTTCTTACTTTCCACAAGTATAGAAAGATGCGGAGTTAGAATTTGAAATTTATAGCTAGATTCTCATTATACTTGTTGGATTTGAAACTAAATATGTATGCATATTTAATAAATTTCCTATTATAAATATATGGTCCAAGCAAAAGTAACTAGTTTATCCAAACTCATACTTGATACTATAACTGAGTCATTGGATCATGTAGTTGTGGGCGGGTAAGCACCCCTCTATCCTTACCTCGCGTTTGGTCATAGATTTTGGATCAAAACTTTTGAAAAATCATCTTGGAATCTCTGTTTGACCATAGATTTGAAACAAACTTTGAAAATCTATCTCCAAGTTCCAAAAACTGTTGGAAAATTTTCACTTTTCACTCACAAAACTTCAAAAATTCCCAAGTAAAACAACTTTAAGTTAAAAAAATCATAACTTCAAAAACTCAATTCTCAAGCTTCAACTTCAAAATCCATGGTCAAACAAGAGCTTAATCAAAGATCTCGAGTTTGAGCTTTGAAATGAAGTACACTTTACTCCATATGTGAATTCGAACTAATCAAACCCTAAAACAGATACATGAGAAAACCAATGAAAAGAAAAGAAAAAATTACCGTATTTCTTGATTGTTTGAACGAAATAAGGGAGAATTCTTGGTGTTAAGTCATCATCAGAGACATTCAATGGTTTGGACTTTGCATCTTCAATGCTTTTAGACAGCTCTTTGATGTCTCCAAAAATCAATTTGTAAGAGTTCCCTTTGAGACCTTGTTTTCTAAGGCATTTCTCCAATTTCCTTGGCCTAAACCATGCCCAGTCCAACAATCTCCATGCATATATTACAAAAGTAATTGCTAACAAAAATAAGGCTAAGAAATAGTAAGCAACAATCTCCATTACTTTATGTTTCCTTCCCTCTATAAGGAATGTAATGTGTTATATATATACTGTGTGTTTGAAGTTTTAATACTCCCTCTTGTGAAAAATTAAAGTTATTTTTTTGGAGGTACAAAAAATATATTAGATATTTAGTAGAATTTTCTAGAATTTTGGAGGTACAAAAAATATCTTACATATTTAGTCGAACTTTCAAGAATTTGTAGAGTAAATATCTTTGATATTTATACTTAAGAAAAATTTAGATGTTCTAGGAAATTAATGTGTTATATATATAATGTGTTTGAAGTTTTAATACTCCCTGTCCATTTTTATTTGTCATATTGTGCTTTTCAAAAGTCAATTTGACTAATTTTCAAAGTTAAATTAGATTATAAGGGTGTTTGAATTGACTTAAAAGTTGGTCAAACCTACATTTAAGTCAGTTTTTGATTTCTATAAGTGTTTGACAAATATAAAAATAACTTAAAATAAATCCAAAAAAATGACTTAAAATAAGTTAGGAAGTGTTTTACAAGGTTAAAAATAACTTAAAATAAGTTTAAAACGACTTAAAACTTTCATTCACCAAATGCTTATTTTTCTTCTTTTTTTAGAAAAAGGAATTTTACCGCGTTAAATAATTTTTTTTAAAAATCAATTTTTAGTGTTTGACCAATGTTATATTCTCTATTTACTTCTTTTTTTTTTTTTTACCGATGAACTTAAATTTGGCGTGTTCTATTCAGATTTGCTTAATTATAAATAGTCTTAAGTATCCCCTAATTAACTTGACTTATTTGATAGGGTAATTAATATGATTGATAGCTTAGATGAAAATCTAAATAAAACACGTCAAATTTAGGGAGGTTTAGATAATCCGTCATTTATTTTTGGGTCAAAAGTTCTTGAATTTATATAATCAGTTCCGACATTATGTATAAACTAGATTATCTTGTAGCTCACCATTCTTTAAAGAGAAAACGTTCAAATATGTCATCTATAGGGGTGTCCACGAGTCGGGTTGGGTCGATTATTGATCGAAATCAAATTAATTTAATCGATTTGTAAATTGGAAAAATGACTTAAATACACAATTTATTTTACTATATTTTCTAAAATTCCATACCATTTGAAAAAAATTACAAAAATCTCTACTTTACGCGATGTATCAATCGGATACATCACTTTGCGATGTATTGATCAGATACATCACTTTGCGATGCATGGGACGTACACGATGTATCGAGATGTTACTTTATGTGACGTATCAGTTGGATACATCACTTTACGCGATGTATCGGGACGTACGTGATGTATCTGATGTATCCAAAACTGAGATGCGATGTATCCAAAATCGGAATGCGATGTATCGAGACGTTTTGGGTTGTATCCGGATTCCACCAAAATTAAGGGATTTTTGTAATAATTTGGAAAAGAGTAGGGATAAAATGTAATTAGCTCTTAACACTATGAGGTTTGTGTAGAATCTACTAAATTGGAAAAACCAAATACAATATACATTTATCGGTTTCGGTTCGATTTGGTTATTAGGTAATTAACCATATACAAAATTTAAAAAATGATTCATTCAAAAGAGAGAAAAAAGACAACAAATTATTCAAAACGAAAAATAGTTAAAATAATTAACATTACAGAGCGTTCGATCACTGAATTCAATATGAATAAAACTTCAAAATTCACCATTTTGGCCTAGAAGGAAGATACAGTGACATTCCTAATCCTCGTCTTTTTATAATAATGGAACCTTTTAAAAAAAATGGAAGATGCACATTTCCATGACCTTGCCTTGAGAGTATGGATTCTGATGCACTTTTTATTTTGCAAGTGAAGTGAAAATAGAAGTAAACAATAAGAACAATTGATGAAGCTAATGACTGTTGAAGGTGATTCTTATCAACTAAGATGTAGAAGCAACAGAAACACTCTTTGGATAGATCAGACTCCATACAGCCTAAAAGCAAATGTAGAAGACTTTGTACAGAATTTGACTAGAAGCTGAACAAAGAAATGTCAATTAGTTTGCCAAACCGAAGAAATAGAACACATCAAAAGTGATGATAAAACAGGGATGTCAAGTCCTCGGTTGTTAGTTTTCCTAAGGCCTCTGAAGAACCACCAACTGTCCTGCAATCAAAGGAAAAACGTACAGTTAGGGGAAAATGTTTTTTTTTTAGAGAAAAAGCGGAGGAAGGGAGCAAAGAAGGAATGTAATAAAAAGATTGACACTAAGCTGAAATGCAACAATGGTCTGGGACACTGATTCCTGCTGGAACTGTCAAACATATTCTAAATAGACTCAGAAGGAAGAATTGGCAACAGTTTCACAAGGAACTTATTGCTGCATTGTGCGGAGCAATGATATACCAGGTTTCGAGAGCAAGGAACTGGAAATTGTTTAAAGGCATCACTGTAAATACAGATACAGCCATGACACAAATTAAGAAGGAATTTGTAGATAGACTTGAGGTAGTTAAACGGTCTAGAAAGGCAAATAAGTATTGTTGGTTGTTGCAGAGATTTGTGTGACTAGAGTTCTATAAGAGGATGAACTAGAGTGCTCTTTAGGTGTATTTGTTTATCGTTTGTTAATGGTAATTTACATTGGTTACCAAAAAAAACTTGCAAGTAAAAATCATCAAAATACTTTATTTTTGTCAGAAGACAAATGCAACTATGTAGATGACTATAAGAAAAACACACTTGCCCTTCAAAAAGTAATTTCTTCTTCTCTTGCAACTCTAAGATACTCTCTTCAATTGTATTCTCAATCACAAATCTCACAATCCTGCAAATTTGAAAATAACAATAAGCTCCATTCAAAGGCATCCAAAGTAGAAGAAATACGACACACACTTGACTGGTTTATATTGCCCTATTCGATGGATTCTATCTTGGGCTTGCTGCTCCACCGCAGGATTCCACCAAGGATCCATTAAGAAAACCTAGCAAAGATCAACAGATGAGCCACATAACATGTGCTTATTCAACAGATAAATACAAGTCACAATTGTATGTTCAATGAACCTAATAACAGGAACCTGAAGAGTGGTAGATATGCACAAGCCTTAAGAATTTAGAGCGGTTCACAGAGAAAGAAAATATATACTTACATGTGATGCAACTGTAAGATTGAGGGCAACACCTCCTGCTTTCAAGCTCATAAGCAATATCTTGCAATTTGCATCCTCAGTGAATCTTTTAATTGCAGCATCTCTTGCGGCAATAGGCCTGGATCCAACTAATTGAACACAATTGATGCCCGACAGCTGACACAATACAAGCTTCTTTTTTGTTAGTCTGGAAAGAGGAAGGGAAAGTAGGAAGGAGAAAGTACATTATGTCTTACATTAAGAGAATTTTATGGGAAGAAAAAGACGTATAAGATTTAAGTTATAAACCAAGAAACTAACCCAAAGGGTTCCAGAACTACTTGAGGACCAGAAATTGTAGGAAACATGATACTAAAAAGAGAAACAATGGGCCAGAAAATTGGAGCAGCCGTACACAAGCAAAGTGAACTTGAAGGAAGAATTATTTTTTTCTTCGAATTTATTACTAGACCGTGTGTCCAATGGTCTTTTATTGATAATAAAATAAAAATCCTCCATTGGAATAAGTACAAGGGAGCTAGACCTTACCTTCTCAATCCTAATGAGGTTCTGCAAAGTAACCATGAAGAAAATAAGAGATAGAGAGAATAAGGTGTTCTATGACCATCATAGACACAGAGGATGCTTAAGTAATGCAAAATTATAAAACTCAAAAGAAGAAAGCCTTAAACTTCCTTTACAAATGGATGAACTAAAAAAAGATAGAATGGTCTGGTAAAGTAACCTGGAGTATTTTTCTCATCTTCTTCTTCAAATCTGTCCAATAGCTCTCGATAGTTCATCACTATCACTTTTTCTTTTTCTTTTTCTTTGGTTTATTGGATCTTGTTAATATTGTCATGTGATTCTGTTTTGCTAGTCGCATTTGTTGCTGTCTAGGAACAAATTCCTCAGTCATCTTACTATCCCAACTAGTCTTTCTTTCATGCTTCAACAATGACAACAGTAACGTGCTACGTCAGGATCCTCTTTTCCCTTGATTAACTTATTAGCCTCTTTTGATTGGTTTTTGTTTGGCTTATTACATTGAGATCCCCTTAAACTTGAAGTAAATTTCATTTTAGACATATGAGTTGTGACTTGTTTAAATTGAGCACATAACACACAATAAAGTGTTCTTATTAGATACTTTCCATTTAAATTATGGAAAATCTTTTGGGTGTACTTTTAAATGTCCGTGACGTATATAAACGCATTTGCTCAATAAATTGTAAAAGCTCATTGATGGCTTTTATGAGTCCACCACAACTTAATTGACCAGGTCCCTTAACACAAACACAGATGATGCAGAAAGTAAAGCATAAAGGATGTTTATGTGGAAACCTCCTTGCTCGAGAGGAAAAAACTACGACCTATCTCATAGGATTTTAGCAACAACTTCATTAATCAACGAGCCAAGATTCAGATTACAAACTCTTGTACCTAGGAATTATAGTCTTAATCCCTTCCTCCTTGTAACACCTCTATTACAAGACAACAAGCAATGAATCTATTGCCCACTACACCAACTAACCCTAGTTGATATAGACTTCAAAAAGAACTTGACACAACTAACTCTAGCTACAAACTCGACTTGACGATGATTACCAACTGAAATGATCTAAATTCCTTTATAGCATATGAATAGATCTTACACTTTTAGAATACAAGACATTAACCTCGCATAACAACTAAAGACTACACTTAATCACTCGATCAGGTCCCTTGTTGCGTATGAGAATACCTGCCTTGAGAGAAGAATGACTTTTGCTTTGGTTAAAAACTTGATTGCAAAAACCAGGTTGTTTCTTGTCAATATGACAAATATAAGATGGACAAAACAACCTAGTGCAATGCCATTGGTTGAGGGCTCTGCTCCTCTGTTACTGTTCTCACCCACCACTGCAATTGTGACAGCTTTACAACTGTCCTCTAAGGTCTGTCTGGAACTTCAGTCGTTCATGGGATCAAGTCCCCTACCAGATCTCATAATTTGTTAAATCATCAGAACTTCAGAATATAACACTCAAGTTTGTCCCAATTGAGGTTATTATTGCCTATTAATGCAGTGCAGCAAGTTGAGTTAGTTTAAGTCCCGATGCAAATGGTTGCACTCATGGTATAACAGCTATATATATGAACAAACTATTTCATGTCAACTTCATCAAATTGCCTTTGCAAGTCTTTTATATTATTTCAATAGAAAAAAGAAGTAAAAGAAGTTAATAAAAGAAATTTGAAGTCATGTCAACTTCTAGGAGAAAAAGAAAACCGCTTTAGCCTGCAGCAAGGGGAAATCAACATACAGAATAAACAGAGTTCCTTGTGCAGGCATAGGCATTATTGGAAGCAACAGATTTGGATCTCATCGTTGGATAGCGTTGTTGGCAGAATGTCACAAGTCTTTTAACTGAATGCAGAAACTTCCTAGTTGTCTCATCGTTCATACTTCATTATATGAGCAACACTATTTGTGTGAATCTTCTCACAGGCTGATCGTTCATGAATACAAACCATAGTAACACCAATAGGTCAAGGTGAATTACCAATGGCTATCTTATTAACGTATTGATACATTGCAGCAGTAGATTGCCTATTCACAACTAGTCATCATTAAATAACCTTTCAAGTAAATTTGAACTCCCAAATGGCTTTCTATATGCAATTCATACATTGACAAGAAAAAAGAAACAAAAGAGATGGATGGATGATTCAGACAACCAGATGATTAATTAACTTTACTACAATTCTGTTTCTGCCCATGAGCTTCATATGCCAATGTTTTTTGCAAGGATGCACATTTCAATGACCTTGCCTTGAGGGTATGGATTCTGATGCACTTTTTATCATGAAAGTGAAGCTAAAATGGAAGGAAATAATAATACAATTGATGAAGCTAATGACTGTTGAAGGTGATTCATATCAATTAAGATGCAGAAGCAACAGAAACACTATTTGGACAGATCAAAATCCATGCAACATAAAAGCAAATGTCAGAACACTTCGTACAAAAATTTGCAAGAAGCTGAACAAAGCACATGTCAATTGGTTTGCCATACCGAAGAATAGAACATATCAAAAGTGATTATAAAACAGGGATATCAAGTCCTCAGTTGTTAGTTTTCCCAAGGCCTCTGAAGAACCACCAATTGTCCTGTAATTAGAGGAAAAAACAAACAGTTAGCGAAAAATGGTTCTCAAGAGAAAGAGCGGAGGAAGGGAGCAAAGAAGGAATCTAACAAAAGATTGACAATAACAACATGCAAAGGAAAATCATCAAAATACTTTATTTTTGTCAGAACATATATGCAACTATGTAGACGACTATAAGAAAAACACACTTGCCCTTCAAAAAGTAATTTCTTCTTCTCTTGTAACTCTAAGATTCTCTCTTCAATTGTATTCTCAATCACAAATCTCACAATCCTGCAAATTTGAAAACAACAATAAGCTCTATTCAATGGCATCCAAAGCAGAAGAAATACAACACACACTTGACTGGTTTATATTGCCCTATTCGATGGACTCTGTCTTGGGCTTGCTGCTCCACTGCAGGGTTCCACTAAGGATCCATTAAGAAAACCTAGCAAAGATCAAGAGATGAGCCACATAACATGTGCTTATTCAACAGATAAATACAAGTCATAATTGTATATCAAATGAACCAAATAAAATGAACCTGAAGAGTGGAAGGAATGCAACACTAGATATGCACAAGCCTTAAGAATTTAGAGCGGTTCACAGGGAGAAAAAATAGATCCTTACATGTGATGCAACTGTAAGATTGAGGGCAACACCTCCAGCTTTCAAGCTCATAAGCAATATCTTGCAATTTGAATCCTCAGTGAATCTTTTAAGTGCAGCATCTCTTGCGGCAATAGACATGGATCCAACTAATTGAACACAATTGATGCCACACAGCTGAATACACACAACACAGGCTTCTTTTTTGTTAGTCTGGGAAGAAGAGAAAGTAGGAAGGAGAAAGTACCATTATGTCTTACATTAAGAGAATACTGTATCAGATCCAAAAACGATGTGAACTGGCTAAAAACTATTCCTTTTGCAGAACCGTCCCTTTCAAACAGGTCGCTAATTTCTTCCTTCTACATTCAATAAAAGTAAAAAATGAGCTATTTCTGAAGAAATTAGAGCGGTTCACAGAGAAAGAAAATACAAGATCACGAGCTCACACCCCTTGCTCTCCTTGTGAAAAGGAAAGAAACCCATAAGAGGAGAATATGATGAATGCAATTGCATACCAAAGCTTCTATTTTAGTGCTTGTCTTGAATTTATCAAGCTGAATTTTGTTCAATATACTTGAGGACCTAAACCCTTTGACAGTAGGTTTAGAACTAGAATCTCCATTATCTTTATCTCCAGTGAAGTCAAATGTGAGGGGTTTGGTACATGAAGGGCATGGCGTTTCTCTCACATCTTCAGCTAAATATATCATACACGCCCTGCAAAACACGTGCCTACAACAAGTAACCTGCAAAAATCAAAAAGAGATGCACAGTTCAAAGAAGACTCTGTCTAATGTATAAGGACTTTATACTAGAAGTACTTTTGATAAAATCTCTATGTCTATGCCCCTAGAAAGAGAGTATCCCAAATGCTCATCCACTGCATGAGAACTCCAACAATTTTTCGAGCTCCAAAGACAGTAAATGGCATTTAAAGAGTGTATATACAATATTCAGGCTGGCAATGAGCAATTGAAAGGTGCTCGATGCTCTTGGACCTTGAACGACCAGCATAAAAATAATTTAATAAATGCAGAAAAGGAGAGAGCTATCAAAAATTGAACTTAAGCTGAGTAACATGTTTGGTATTCCTCTCTTCTCTCTCTTTTCCTATTTCTTGGTATGGAGGAGGGGAGTGGGTAGAGGAGTGCAAACTCACTACTGGATCTTCCACTGCAGCCTGACATAAGTCACATGATTGTTCAAGATCTCCATCCTCTTTATTGCCACTAGCCAATTCTTTTCTAGAGTACATCACAAGGTAAGGATGATCAGCTGCCTGCCGATTAAAGAAAGACATTGGTCAGACATTTTCTGCAATCAAATTTGGCTGATGAACCATAGTAAGACAAATATATGTATGGGAGGCAAGTTCAGACGAAGCAAAAGAAAGGTCAGTGTCTGTATTTGCGCTCATATAATAGAAGGACAAGAAAACTAGAAGCAGCCACTTCAAAATTTAGTTCACAGAAAAAAAGATTAAATATTAGCTTTTGGATGAGAAAACAATTTAAGCAAATAGCTATGTTTAGTAACCTTTAGCAGTTGTCTGATAAGCGGGAATGCCCATCAACTAAGTCTTCCATAGTCAAATCTTTACTCCAACTTTACATATTTGAGAAAAGTTTTGACAACCAACTATTTGTGATAACCCCCTTGACCAGATTGTATTAACTATCCATTGTTATCTTCCAACTATACATCCAACCACCCAGTCGAAAACGATGTAATACTATAGTGATAAAATAATACCAAAATAACAGCAGAAAAGTGATATAAACAGAAGATACAAAAAGAAGTTGCAGAACACTCATATCTATGCACACATAAGAAATGTATTGTCTATTAAAAAGGACTATGGGAAAGAGCAGAAAATGAATTTTGCATGAAAAGAAAATTGGATAGAGATTGTGTGACCAAATCATGAGGGTCATGAGTAGGGACAGGTCAAGAGAACCAAAGTAGAAGGGTAGGAAGCCTGTGCTCTAATCAATTTATATCCAAGGAGTTAACAATATCATTTTCACTCTAATCCCCCCTTCCCCCACCCACCCCCACCCACACACACACAAAGTATTTTAATCAGTAAACACATGCTTATACTATTTTCAATAAACTACATTGAATCCAGTAAAAAATGGATAAATGAATTTAGAAAGCTTAGCACTGAAAACACCAAAATTGAAGCAACAAAGAGAGTCAATTAGAAAACAAAAACAAGAAGATGAATGCAAGCATCCATTACAATCAAGAATGTTCAAGGTTTCACATATATAAAGCATCTATATAGAGCATTGTCTTGGTACCTGCCGTAGGGGTGTGATCATACCCAAAATGTGACCAAAGTTACTCACCAGATGTCCAATCTGGGCATATCTGCACCAAAATAAATAATGCAGATGCAGTTAGAAATATAAATATCCTTGACCCCTTCTTAATTTTTGGCAAGGTAATGAATGACACAAATGATTAAGAATTTTATGGGAAGAAAAAGATGTATAAGATCTTAAGTTGAAACAAAGAAACTAACACAAAGGTTTCCAGAACTACTTGAGAACAAAAAATTGTAGGAAACAAGATACACAGCCAAAAGAAAGAGAAACAATGGGCCAGAAATTTGGTGCAGCTGTAGACAAGCAAAGTGGACTTGAAGGAAGAATAGCTCGAGTTTGAAAATGAAATATCAGAGAGATAGCATACATCTCGAACTGTGCACGGCTTCTATCGTGCAATGTCTTGTAGTAGTCGTATTCTCTCTCATCCAAAGACTCTTTTCTCACTGTAACCTGAATGAACCCAAAAAAGTACCAGTTAGAAGATTCTAATGGAATTGAAGCACACGGCACTAGTGCAAACAGAACTTACAGTCTTTGTGGGAAGTCCAAGATCCACAGCTCTTTCTTTTTTGGTACGTCTTAGCAATAGGCTTTTCAGAATTTTGTACTTCAACCAAACCATCGCATCTCTACCTTCATTTTCGTATGACTTTAAAGGTTTTTCAATATACTAGGAAAAAAAAAAAAAAGACGTTTCAACTTTACTATGTCAGCAATAAAATGAAGCTTCAAAAGTATGTAAATTATTAATTAATAACTTACTTTCTTCCACCAGAGGAAGTGGCGTTCAGGTTGGTGGGAGCACTGTGGGCACGCATCGAAGGAGCTGTAGAATTTATCAAAGGACAGACAACACGAGATGTTTCAAAAGTAATACTGATTGAGAAGCAAAATGATAACAATATAAAGTAAAATAGACTTTGAGCCATTAGGAATTTCACCCTCAGGGATAGGAACAGGATTTAAAAATAAATTTTTGTGTCTACCTAAAATCAAGTCCACTGCAATTACAATCTTCGCAAAAGTAACAAGCATAAGGCATAACTTGTAAGAAACGGACCTGTAGAGAAGTAAAGAATTTAATTAACCTCACAACTAAAGAAGTAAGGAAAAGGTAGTTAAAGTAGCAGAAGTTAACTTACAAATGAGTACAATTCTCCCATGCGGTTTTGCAGGGGTGTACCAGTCAATGCCCACTTATAAAAAGATTCTAAAGCAAGAACCGCTTTTGTGGTATTGTTGTGTATAGACTTGATATGATGAGCCTACGCCATAGAAGTTCAATCAGTTAAGAACATTTCAGATAAAAGATCTTGTGTCATATGAAATGTAGGAATTCTACTCTCAGACTACAAAACACATGCAGGGTTGTTCCAAGGCAACAAAGAGAACAGAATGTCCATGTCCACCATGTAAAATAGAAAAGGCTGATCAAACTAGAATTGAAGATGAAATTCCATGTTCTTACATTATGCTGTGTCTTAATAGCTGAAACATTATTAAGATTATTCAGCAGTTAACCTAGAGGTTTCTTCCTAACCACCATAAGATTCTTCACATTCTAATGACCAGCATAGCTGTTAGCACATTATTCAGCAGTTAACATGATCGACTTGAAAAAAATTGCATAAACAGCAAATGATCACCATGTATCTGGAAATGCCAAGTTAAGAAAACAAAAACTTAATGCATGAATCTATGAATGTATGACTTGCCTCATCAACAATGATGCGCTCCCACTTCACTGAATGCAGAACTGACTTCCTTGTGGACACATCTTCACCAACCCAGGCTGAATTTTCAATAGAACCTCACTCCATTTTGAGTTCTTGCTGTTCTGTTTTGACTTCTTTGGCCAATAGTCAGCCTGGATAACGGAGTACGAAGTAATGACAAAATCATATTCCTCCAGTTTGTACATACATTTCTCCCTGTTGGCGCCATGATACACAATAGTTTTGTTGCTTCCTTTAGTGGTGCAACGTTCAATCTCGCGAAACCATTGCATTGCTCCAATAACAGGACATACAACAAGAGTTCCTCTTACTGTTGGGAGTTCCTGGGAAGTACCGGGTGAAGACGGCAATATACTGGAACCACTAGTTGCTTTCTTTAATTCGCGTTGAGCAAGCACAAGTGCTATGGCTTCAACCGTCTTCCCCATTCCCATTTCGTCAGCAAGAATACCCCCTTTGAATATAGTTTCTTGCTATAGTGACCAAGCCAACCACTCCTTTTGGTACCTCAATAGTGGCAAGATCAAATCTGATGGTACCTCGGCAGTTTCAGCAAACGAGACATTCTGAATATCCAAGTCTAAATCATCTGAATAATTCTCCAGAAGGAATTCATCCATTTCTTGTTCCAGTATCTCCCATGCCAAAACTGATCTTCTTATCTTTTGCATCTTCTCACGTTCATATTTCCTCATTTTTATCCTTCTCACCATGCCATAGAATCTATGATATGCATCCGTATCTTCATCCATTTGATCTTCAGTAACACGAACAACTATCAATTTAGTTAGAAAATTACGCGAACTATTCAAAGCATTTATAGGTGTTAGCATTTCAAGATGGATCTCCCCTATGGAATTTGACATCAATAAATTAAAAATAGGAGAAAATTAAAGATAACAGCTCATCGCTAGGGCACAACTTTCGCATGGTATTTTAATTTACATGTCATTCATTATTTTATATTTTGGGTCATTTCAAAATCATTCAATTTCAACCAAGCTTTCAAGATTCAAGAGCTTCAGAAGAAAAACAAACAAGAAGACAAAGAAGAAGAACCTGGAATTGGCGGATTCATTTTCCCGAAAAGCAGAGAGAAATTAGGGCTTGTTGTTTTTTCGATGCTTAGAAACTGATATCCATCAATGGACTGGTGGTCTTCTTATATAGACTTGGGCTTTCCTCTCCTCATGAGCTAGCTTTTGGGGTTGAGTTAGGCCCACGTGTCATATCTTTATATGGTATCAAAGTCAGGTCCATCCCCATTTAGGCTCCCGGTCCACACTCTAGTTGGGCCTGGGAATGAAGAAATGTTAGAGTGGGTAGAATCTCACATTAATTGGGGAATGGACTGGTGGTCTACTTATATGGACTTCATAAATCCTCCCCTAATAAGTTAGGCTCAAATGTCATATATTTACAATCATCATACATCTTAATATTAATGGGTGAATAAAGTAATAAAAAAAATTGTCCTCTCCAACAAACCTGTTCTTTTTCGAAATTGATGTTTAGAAATTGATCTAGACATTTTTAAGGAAAAAGTATTTAAAACTGTTCAACACAACTAAATGGCATTTAAGGAGTGTACATATAATATCAGGCTGACAATGATAAATTTGAAGTTGCTCGAAGTTCTTGGACCTTGAATGGTCAACACAAAAATAATTTAGTAAATGCAAAACGGGGAGAGCTATCAAATTAAACTTCAACTAAGTAACATGTTTCTGGATGTGTTTCTTTCCGTTTCTTCTCTCCTTTTTTCCTGTTTCTTGGTTTGGGGGGAGGTTATCTGGGAGAAGGTGGGAGTGGTCTCTATGGCGGATAAGATGAGAGAAGCGAGATTGAGATGGTTTGGTCATGTGCAGAGGAGGTGCGACGACGCCCTAGTGAGGAGATGCGAGAGGCTGGTTGTAGGGGGTGTGCAGAGGGGTAGAGGTAGGCCGAGAAAAGTATTTGAAAGAGATGATTAGATAGGACATAACGCAACATCATTTTACCGAGGACGTGACTTTAGATAGGAAGGAGTGGAGGTTACGTATTAGAATAGAAGGTTAGTAGGGTTAGAGGGTGTCTTGCTTAGGCTTGTTAGTGCTCGTTGTAGTACCAGTCATACACTAGTTTCTTTGCTTGTTGTAGTACTAGCCATACACTAGTTTCTTTCTTGTAGACTTTACACCATTATTTTATTAACTGTTATACTTTCTTCATGGTTTTCTTCCTTTATTACTTGGGTTTGATGCACTTGAGCCGAGGGTCTTTCAGAAACAACCTCTCTGGGTATGTTGTTGTTGGTTTTGGGGGAGGGGGTAGAGGTTCACAAACTCACTACTGAATCATGACATAAGTCACACGATTGTTCAACATCTCAAGCCTCTTTAATGTAATAGCCGATTCTATGGTAGAGAACTTCACAAGGTAAGGATTATCAACTTCCTGTCGATTAAAGAAACACATTGGTCAAACATTTGCGACAATCAAATTTGGTTGATGACCATAGTGTCAATTTTGCTGAATGAGTGCTCTCAAATGAGAGTTCTTCCATTAAATAGAAAGAATTCTGATTTACATGCCTAAAAATCTGCTATATATCCCTAAATATATGCTATTCTTGATTGTAATATCTCTGAAAATATGCTACATTAATCTATGCTATCTCATATCATCATTACACAAATATTTAGAGTTATAACATAGATATGTACATATATTTAGAATCTGTCCAATCATGCTAACATCCCCCTCAAATTGATGTCAGTGGATCAAAAAGCATCAATTTGCCTACCAAAAACTGATGATGTTGTCGTGCCATTGACTTTGTAAAAACATCAGCTATTTGAAGATCACTGGATATATGTGGAAGAGTAATGACTCTCTTATCTACAGCTTCTCTGATATAATGACAGTCCACTTCAATGTGTTTGGTCCTTTCATGATAAACTGGATTAGTAGCAATATGAATAGCACTTGTGTTGTCAGCATGGAGAGGAGTGGGATTAGATTGAGGAAATCCAATTTCTGCAAGTAAACCACGAAGCCAAACAATCTTAGAGCAAGCAGTAGATATTGCTTGATATTCAGATTCGGTGGAAGATTTTGATACACGGTCTTGCTTCTTACTCTTCCAAGATATCAAGGAATCTCCAAGAAACATGCACCAACCCGTGACGGAGCGACGAGTATCAAGACATCCAGCCCAATCAGAATCACTAAATGCATTAAGCTAAATCTCAGAACCATTAGGAAAGAATAATCCACGAGTAGATGTTCCCAAGAGATATCAAATGATGCGACGGACAGCCACCAAATGTAGATGGCATGGAGTCTGCATAAATTGACTCACTTGTTGAACTGCAAAAGAGATATCAGGCCGAGTAATAGTAAGATAATTTAGGCTCCCAACTAATTGCCGATACAAAGTTGGATCAGGAAGAAGATCTCCTTCCGCACGACAGTACTTTACATTCAATTCCAATGGAGTATTTAGAGAGGAAGATTCTTGAAGACCAGCCAAAGCAATCAAGTCTTGAGTATATTTCTGTTGGTTCAAGAACACACCTAAAGAATTATAATGAACTTCTAACCCCAAAAAGTATGTAAGAGTACCAAGATCTTTCATATGAAAAGAATCCTTAAGCTGCTGCTGGAGGCTAGTGATTAGTGAAGAATCAGTTCCTGTGATAATAATGTCATCTACATACACCAAAAGAAGAACACACTCTGCAGATATTTTTCGAAGAAACAAAGACGAATCATATTTGCTCTACTCAAAAGAGAATTGAAGCAAAGTAGATCGAAACTTGTCAAACCAAGCTCTTGGAGCTTGTTTTAATCCATATAAAAACCGCTTCAACTTGCATACATCTGATGTAGGTGATGAGAACAAACCAGGTGGGGGTTTCACATAAGTATCTTCCTTGAGATCACCATGAAGAAAAGCATTTTTGACATCCATTTGATGAAGAGGCCAATTTTGTGATGCAGCAATGGCAATAATAATTCGCACCGTAGTCATTTTTGCTACAGGTGCAAAAGTCTCTTCATAGTCTACACCATACTCCTGTTTGTTGCCAAGGACCACCAATCGAGCTTTGTACCGATCAAGAGTTCCATCAGAATGAAGTTTAATTGAATAAACCCATTTACATCCAATTGGACGGACATTTGGAGGACAAAGAACAACGTCCCATGTGTTATTTTCTCTAAGAGCCAAAAGTTCCTCCTCCATTGCTTTTTGCCAACATTCAAGCTTGGAGGTTTGTGAGTAACCTGTTGGAATAGAGATGGTGGATAAAGTAGAAGAAAAACCATACCATTTAGGAGTTTGAGACACTCTAGTAGATCGCCGAGGAGGCTCAAGAGGAGCAGACCTTGAAGAAATCTCAGATTCTGGTTGTGGAGCAGTCTTAGGTGGCGGATCTGTTTCGGAATGGGGTAAAGTTGGCCGACGTCGTTCATACACAAATCCTGGTTTGAACCGCTTAGAAGACAATGACGAATCCTCAAAAGTAGGAAGAAGAGGAGAAACAGAAGATGACTCAGCATGAGTAGGAAAGAAATACTGATTCTCATAGAAAATAACATTTCTAGAAACACGAAATTTGTTAGAACTTGGATCATAGCAAATAAAACCTTTTTGCGAAGTACTATAGCCCATAAAAGCACATTTAATAGGCTGAACAGAGAGTTTATTGCATTGAGAAGGAGGCAGGTGCACAAAGCAAACACAACCAAACGTATGAAAACTATGATAGCTGGGATGCTTATGAAAAAGACGATAATATGGAGACTCAAGATTTAATACTTTAGATGGAAGTCTATTAATCAAATAGACAGCAGTAGACAAAGCTTCAACCCAATATTTAGATGGAACAGAGGACTCAATCAATAAAGTACGAGTGACATCTAAAAGATGACGATTTTTACGCTCAGCAACCCCATTTTGTTGTGGCGTATATGGGCAAGAGCGTTGTGATACAATTCTTTTCTCAAGCAAGAAATTATTGAATTCATGATACATATATTCTCCACTAGAATCAGATCTTAATATTTTGATGCATGTGGAAAATTGAGTCTCAACGTAAGCTAAAAATTTCTTGAATATGGAAAACAACTCAGATTTAGATCGAAGAAAATACACCCATGTAAATCGACTATAGTCATCTATAAATGTCACAAAATACTTGAAATGAGCATGAGAAATAACTAGTGAAATGCCCCAAACATCACTATGAATGACATCAAAACACTTTGCAGCACGACTACCAAAATTAGGAAAAGGAAGAGTTTTACTTTTGCCTAATTTACAAGTAGAACAATCAAAGGAAGCAGCTGAAAATTGATTTTTATTTCCCAATAAACTAGAATTGGACAAATGAGACAACACAATAGAATTTGGATGTCCTAGACGTTTATGCCAAACCTCATTCTTAGTAGTGGTAGAAGCAAAAGCTAGAACACGAGGAATAGAAAAGTGTATAGGAAACAATCTTCCAACTTTAGGCCCCTTCGCGATTATCCTCCCCGACACCTGATCCTGCACAAGGCAACCATTACGAGAAAAATTCACATCACAATTGTTATCTACCAATTGGCCAACTGAAATAAGACTAGTGGAGAGCTTTGGTGATACAAAAACATTCTTGAAAGTTTCAGTAATATCCCAAACCTTGGTAATGGGTAAATTACTACCATTGGCAACCTGAATTTGTGTTGGACCATTATACTCACGGATGTTTTTGAGTATATTAGTTGAGTTGGTCATATGATTGGAAGCGCCAGAATCAACAAGCCAAAATTTAGATATTACCTCATTACCTTGTAGCCCCAAACCTGAAAATGCTAACAAGATCATTTGTTGTACCGTTTCAGGAGTAAGAACTTGTCCTACTGAAGACGAGTTATCTGTAGTGGAACCATTTATCCCAACTTGAAAAGTAGTTACCCTACGATTTTGAGGACGTGTGGAACACTCTTTGATAATGTGTCCTTGTTGTTTACAATAATTACAAAACTTCTTGCTACAATTGCTAGCAATATGACCATATTTCTTGCAACTGTAGCAATGAGTTCTAGCCATATCCATGCCATTTCCTTTCTCTTGAGCTGCATATGCGACAGTGACAACATTTCCTTGATGAAATGCATTTTGTGTGAAGAGACGCTGCTCTTCATGAAGTAATTCCCTAAAACAGACATCCAATGAGGGAGATGGATCACAGTTCATCAAGTTGGAGCGAACACTTTCAAAATCAGATTGTAATTTCATCAAAAATTGATCTCGCTTGCTTTGTTCATGAACTCCTTGAATGATGGAGAGAGATTCAGAAGGTATTTTAGCATAAACGATATCGGTAATTCAGCCCATAAGTTCTGAAATTCAGAGAAATAATCTTCAGAGAGACCTCCTTGAGAATACATAGCAATTTCATGCTCTAACTGAAAGCGCCTTGCGTTGTGGTCTTGGTTGTAAACCTTTTGTAAATAATCCCACATGGCCTTTGCTGTCTTGTATGGCCTGAGATTAAGAACAATAAAAGGGTCAATTGATCCTAAAATCCACGTCATCACCCGAGCATCTTTAACCTTCCATTGACCGAGCTTTGTAGGATCGGTAGGAGTAGGATCGCTTCCGTCTATATGTCCCCATAATTCTTTTCCGGTGACAAATAGTTAGAATTGATATTCCCAGGCAGAGTAATTTTTTCCTGTGAAACGAACATGGAAAGACTCAAACTGATATGACGCCATGTTCTTGACAAGCTAAGGAAGATAGAAATGCAATGATACAAAATAACCAGAATGACCAAGACTAAGATTCCAAGATGCCTAAAATTTCAAGATACTTAGGACTAACTGTTGACTAAAAAACAGTAAGCAGAACCAAAACTTTAAAAAAAAAAATCTGAAGGAAACCACAGATGAAAGACACTAAGAATCAAAGAACTGAAAAAGGCTCTAATACCATGTTAATTTTGCTGAATGAGAGTTCTTCCATTAAATAGAAAGAATTCTGATTTACATGCCTAAAAATCTGCTATATATCCCTAAATATATGCTATTCCTGATTGTAATATCTCTGAAAATATGCTATGCTATCTCCTATCATCATTACACAAATATTTAGAGTTATAACATAGATATGTACAAATATTTAGAATTTGTCCAATCATGCTAACACATAGTAAGACAAATACTTCAAAATTAAGTTCACAAAAAAGACGAGCACAAAATATTTCCTTTGACATGAGAAAATAATTTAAGCAAACAACTACGTTTAATAACACCTCTAGCAGTCGTCTGATTAGCTGGAATGCACGTCAAATAAGTCTTTTATTAGTTCAATCCTTACACAGATTTTACATATTTTATCCACTGAAAAATTGATTGCTGTTGTCCAAGACTTAAGTCTAAAACAATGTAATACTATAGTGATGAAATTATACCAAGAAAATGTTTATATAAAAATTACAGAATGAAAGGATATGAAACAGAAGATAAAAATAAAAGAAGTTGCAGCACATTCATATCTATCCATACATAAGAATTGTATTGTCAACCAAAGCACTATGGCGAAGAAGCAGAAAATGAATGTTTGCAAGAAATAAAAATTGGAAGTTGGTAGAAATAAAGGAAGATGAACAGAAGTTGAAAGAAAAAGAATGAGGAGAAGAAAGCCATTGCTCTTATCAATCTATATCCAAGGAGCAGAATGTCATTTTCACTCTAATTGAACCAGCAATGAGAGTCAATTAGAAAACAAAAACAAGAAGATGAGTGCAAGCATCAACTACAATTATGAAGAATGTTCAAGGTTCCACACATGTCAAGCATTTATAAAGCATTGTCTTGGTACCTTCCGTAGGCGTGTGATCATAGCAAAAATGTGAAAATAGTTATTCCTCAGAGTTCCAGCCTGGACATATCTGCACAAAAATACAAAATGGGTATAATAAAGTTAGAAATAAAAATATCCTTGCTCCCTTCTTACTTTTTTGGCAAGGTAATGACACAAATGATTGGGAACTGGCGCAGCCGTAGACAAGCAAAGTGAACTTGAAGGAAGAATTTTTTTTCCTTCAAATTTACCACTAGACAGCGTGTCTAGTGGTTTTTTTATTAATAATAAATAAAAATCCTCCATTGGAATATGTACAAGCAAGGGGGGCTCGACCTTACCTTACCAATCCTAATGAGGCTAAGAACCTCTACTTTTAGCAACCATGAAGAAAATAAGAGCTAGAATTTATTACAAACTCTATGATGGTATTACATATGATGATGCTTAAATAATGCAAAATTATAAAAGCCATGAAGGAAGTTGAGTTATCAACCTCAAACTTCCCTTTACAAATGGATGAACTAAAAAAGATAGAATGGTTTTCTAAAGTAACCTGGAATATTTTTCTCTTGTCTTCTTCTTCAAATCTGTCCAATAGCTCTTGATATGTTGACACTGTCATGTGATTCTATTTTGCCAGTCGCATCGGTAGGTGCCCTGAAACAAATTCCTTAGTCATCTTACCATCCAAACTAGTATTTCTTTTATGCTTCTTTTAGTTATTGAGTTGTTACCTAGAAGAAATATCTGCATTCCTAGCTACATTTGCAACATAATGATCCAACACATCCTCTTATTCACCTTCCTCAAAGATGTCCTCATCTTGAAGGTTATCAAATCTATTTGGAGACAAATGGCTACCACCACCAACTTGTAGTTGTTTTTTTGTGTTAATAAGTGTTAGAAAAGTAAGCTTTTCAACATCGGAAATCACCAACTGATCACTTAAAATTGCAGCAACATCAGTTGATGGCAAAACTTCACAGGCATTACTGATTTGGCACTTCTAGGAACAAAAGTAGGAGCTGCTGGGCTTAATTTTCTGTGCATAGGAGAAGTGACCAGCTCTTCCTCTTCACCTACTATATCTGCCCACCTCAAAGCACTTGTCGCACCTTGGTGTTCCTTATTAGAAATAACCATTTCATTTTTAGAGTTAGTCTGAGAAATTGAGATCTTACCTTTCTCAACATTTTGGTCATTCCTTGTAGACATTAACTGCTGCCTCAAATATCCATGTTAATCACCCAATGATTCCAATGATTGGCAAGGAATCTCCTGTACCAAGGAATTTAAATTGACAAGTGGTAGATTGTTTTCTGGAATGGAATTAATCATAGTAGCAAACTGATTTTCCTTTAATGTATTAATTACTTCTTGATTAGCGATAAACATTTTAGAAGTTGTTGGATTGATCTCACTACACACTATTATCTGAAAGAGCATCAAAAGTGTTGAGACACGAAACCTCCTTTGGAACAATTGCTCGAGCACTTGAGTTCGTAGTTTGACTGACTACAATTTGCTGCATTGTGTTATGAATTGGTGAACCAATTCTAACACCTGGAGGGTTTTTCTATGTCACCAAAGTCCAATTTGAATTCTGTACCAATTTCCTTTCGGTCACATTGTTAGATTGATGTACTTGTTGCCCAGAATTTTTTATAAACCGTGCCGTAATTAAAGCTTGATTAATTACACCAGCATCAGTCAACCTAGCATGTGCTCTTCACCTACATTTTTACCCATTTTAGCAGAAATAGTAGCCAACTGATCCCTTCAGCCATCACCTGTTGATTGAACCTGCTCATTCCCAGATTTTGATACACAAATTGCATCTCCTGGAAGCTCGTTTTGCACATCCATAATACATGTAGAAGCAACAATATTCAAATTAGAATGCTGCTCAAAATTTTCACTCACTTGGACCACCAAATCAGGGTCATCACCATCAGAAGTAACACCTCTGTTTCCAACATTTATTTGTTGCAAAAAATTCCTTTGTTGGTTAGGACTAGAAGCATTATTTTCGCCACCAACCTTTTCAGCTTGTGCATGACCTGTAGCTTCAATTTGTTCATTACTGGTCCTTGTTCCTCATTTAATAGCTTTCCATAATTATACTTCGACAAATCCAAGTCATTAGTCTTGGCCAATATTAATTATTTGCCAATCTGCGCACAATTAATATTAGTACCATAGCTAAAGCTACAACACAATCAGAGCGATCATCCCTAATCACACCATCTAGTTGTTGTTGAGGATTTTGTTGCACCAAATCATTATCTTGATGATCATTAATATTTCCAACTGGTATGATTTACCAGCTCGCTTTGCATCTAATATCTCCCTTGCATCACCTTGATATTTTTCAATATAAGTTCCAACTTTCGATGCTTCTTCTTGAGTTTTTGTTGCATTCTCTATCAATAGCAATCGACATTTGGCAGCTTAGCCAATAAATCCAGTTCGACTTTAACCCTAGTTGTGCTAGGTCTCGACTTCTCTTGGGTTTCTTTATCAATATCAATTGGCTAACCCACGGCCAACGCAATGGATAGTAACGACTGTTCGACTGTTTGTAAATAACTATGGCTGTAAATTAGGAAAAGATATCCAAACAAAAGCTTTTGTGTACCCTTGTGTAATAGGTAGTTGACCTATTCAAATCTAAGCAAGTAGCCCTAGTGACAGAGAAGGGAGCAGCGGAACCCTAACTTGAGTTTGAAAATGAAATATCAGAGAGAGATAGCATACATACCGAACTGTGCTCGGGTTCTATGGTACAATGTATTGTAGTAGTCGTATTCTCTATCATCTTCCAGTATCTCCTTATCTTTTGTATCCCTTTACGTTCATATTTCCTCATTTCTATCCTTCTCAATACGTAATGGAATTTCAGATACATGAAGAATTATCAATTTATAAGGAATTTGACAGAAATAGGAGAAAATTAAAGGACTAGGGTATTCAAATTTACACATCATTCATTTTTGGGAATTTCAAAATCATCCAGTTTCATACAAGAAATTCAAGAGCTTTGGAAGAAGAATGAAGAAGAAGAAGAAGAAGGGAAAATATCCTCTTCGTACTCAAAAGATTGAGAATTTTATGGGAAGAAAAGTCTTTTAAGTTTCCGGTTAACTTAGCTTTAGAAGTCTTAATTAGTTGATGTTAATCATTTTGCACATATGGGTTGGGGCTAAACTAGTGTCCTATTTTCGTCTCTGGATTTGTTGCTTTTCAAGTACTATTTCATGAAGTCCTTGTTTTCTGCAAGGAATAAAAAAGATTAAGTTTCTCTCGGTTTCTTAATATATGATTCGAGTTGTTGTTTATCTCTTTTGACAACACTATGACACCGGACCCAAATCTCCACCTTTCAACATAGAATTGGACACTGAGTGGGGGTCGGGGTCGGATCTTGGGTCGAGGTAGGTTTCGGGTAGTTGTATCCCAGATTAGGTTAGGGTAAATGTCAAGTAGTTGGATCCCAGTTTGGTGTCGGGATTGAATCCAGGGTTGGGGTAGGAGTTAGGTAATTGGGTCGAGATCGAGGTTGGGTTCAGAAATTGTAGTCAAGGTCATGGTAAGGAGTTGGATTGAAGATGATAGTTAGGTCTCGAGGTGGGATAAGGGTCAAGAGTCAAATCCTGATTTAAGGCCGAAAATCAGTTCTGGAGTTAAGATGAGGTCTCGGGTCGAGGCTGGAAGGCGAGTCTTGAGTTGAAGTAGAGTCCCGAGCCTTGATCAAGATTAAGGTCCCAAGTTACGGTCAGAAGTCGAGTCTCGGGTTGGGGTAGGGAGTCAGGTAAGGACTTGACTCTCAACCCCGACCCTCGACTCCCGATCTGAGATCTCAACTAAGGTGTCACGACCCGAGCCTACACCCTGGACGTGGCCGGCACTCGAGAACCATTACTGGTCCCCAAGCGAACCCTCATCCTGGCTGACTACAAGCAGAAGACTAACTCAAGCATACAAAAGCTTAAAAACTGAATAAAAATAATATATTCAACTCGCCATAAAATAGGCAACTTAAGTCTTTAAAATATTTAACAAAATAAAT
>JAJONR010003397.1:0-40251 GCA_029582245.1 Solanum etuberosum | reverse complement strand
TTTTAGATGATTCCTTAAGTGCTTTTTAGCATAGACTAGTGGATCCACTTAGTTAAGGCGTTCTATACGACGGCAAAGTATATGACAGTTCTGGCAGCCTGGGAAAGACGATGTATCACCACTTAGGCTCATAGTGGTGGTTGTCGGTTAGAGAATCTCCCACAGAAACTATATTACTTTATTATACGAGTACAGTTGAGTTTGTTATTGCATTTCTTTAACGAACTAAGTTGTTTTCTACTGTTTTAAAAGCTTTTTGTATATTGCATGTGTTTTATTGCTTTATATTGAGTTAAGTTATTCAGGAGTTGGGTAAAACCAATGTAAGTGTTCCTTTCAGATTCTTTTCAAGCTTAAGTTGTGTTTAGCATTCCAACTCGCATACTCGTACATTCAATGTACTGATGTCATTTGGCCTGCATCTTCTTATAATGCAGACACAGGTAACCAGGATCAGCATTCAGCGCATCGTTGATTCTAGTTGTGCTCCAGACTTGTTGGTGAGCCTCCTTGCTTTCGGAGGATCCCTTTTATTGCTTGTAGTAATTTTAGTTTCATTAGGATGTCGTGGGTCTTGTCCCGACATCCATCTCAGTTGTTTAGAGGCTTTATAGACAGTCATATGTTAGTTCTTGAGTTTCTCTATTTCCTGTTTTAATGGCTGAGACTGGAATTGCCATTTTGGCTAAGTTTAATATTTCTTAAAGACATTTGCATGAGTCATCCTCTGAGACTATTTCTTGTGTTTAAGATTTCCGCTGAGTAAGTAAGCCAGGCCAAGGGTTCGCTTGGGGCCAGGCCAAGGGTTCGCTTGGGGCCAGCAATGGTTCTCGAGTGCCAGTCCTACCCAGGATGTAGGCTCGAGGCGTGACAAAGTTCTTCTCTTAGATGAATTAAAGTTGACTTTGACACAAAATTCTTCATAACAGAAATTGTCGCATGACATATACGAAGGAGCTAATCACAAACCTTATCACAAATTTCAAGAAGGTGTTTTAAGTAGAAAAGGAAAGATAATGGTGGGGTATAATACATATCTCAGGAAGCATCTCATTGTTTTTTAACATGACAGTGTTGTATGGGGTCATTAAAAAATTAGTGCAACTCTATAGAGATTCAAACAAAATTTCTTTTGAAAGAAAATAAAGCAGGATGCTTACATTTATATTGGGGAATGTGACACTAGTCAGAGGTACAAACATGACAATGTGGCACCTCTAATCCTACTGCAACCTCTCTCAAGAGAAGGTCTGGTAAGACACCTCTATAAATGTCATTGATAATCTTACCAAAGCTGATGAGAAAGAAGTGATTTTTGTGGTTGTTGTTATGCAATCTGTATTCTAAACAATACTAGTGATAATAAAACAGAAACACTAAGTCATCAAAGTTTAAATTACCGTGAAAAACAAAAATTAATTATGAACAACTAAAATCTGTAAAACGTATCAGAATCTGTAATAAACAGAATGAAAAGAAGATCAAGCCCACTGAATGCATAGTATCCTCTTAAGGAAATTATTCCCCTCTAGTATCCGAGGTTTGATTTGGAATATGTCCTCCCAGGATAGAATGATCTCAATCACCAGTGTATTGATACCCAAAACTCTGGTGTCAGCGAGCCATTCAACGGCAGTAAAGTACACGAATAAATTTTTTGCAGAAGAAGAAGAAAAAATCAGAAATTTTCGTAAGTAAAAAATCTGAACAATCACTGGTATTTATAGCCAAGAAGCACTGGTTCCGAAATGTTGCAACCTTACAGAAACCACACGACCATTCCAGAAAGTTTGCAACCTTTCAAACGGTCATGGTTGTTCTTGAAAGTTGCAACCTTTCAGAACAGTCATCTCCAACGGCAGGAAATTCAAATTAAAACGGAAAAGTGTATTAAATAAAACGGATCGCGCGGATTCGAGTCGGGTCGGAACGTTTCGGTTAATTAACCAAATAATTGAAACGTTTTGACCATTTAATTTAATTTAATTAATTAAATAATTAATTAACTAAATAATTAAAACAAACTTTGTCCAAAAAATAATCTCTCGATCATTTTTCGAAGCCGAGCCGAGCGAGCTTCGATGATGACGGCACGAGGGAGGTCCCTCTTTCCAACCCTTTTAACAACTAATAAAAGTGTTTCTCTATTTAAACACTTCTATTTTTTTTTCCACCACCAATGAAGGAGAAATGCTTTTTTACTAAAGCATAAGAAAACTTTTCAACTTCCTCTCTTTTCATCTTCCTTCCATTTTCCATTAACTCTTGCTATATACCCTACATTTGTTGATAGACCCAACAAAGTAGCTCATTTATTCATCTGAATACACCTTTATATTACTTTAAATATCGTTCAAACTTTTATGGACACTACCTTCAAGTTGCATGGTTTGTCAAAGATTATAATGTCTAACAGAGATGTGATATTCACAAGCAAGTTTTAGAAGGAGTTGTTTAACCTATAGTTGGTATATCTCTCACTTTAACATCTAACCATTCTGAAATTTATGGTCAATCAATGATAGTCCATAGGCATTTTGAGTGTTATCTCAAATGTATGATCTTTGACAAACCTAAAAAATGCCCCAACGGCTTCCACTTGTTGAATGGTGGTATAACATCACCTTTCATACCTCTATACAGTTCACACTCTATGAGATTATTTATGGATAGAAACCCCCCACCTCTCTTACCTTATGGTTTCTTTAGCTCTTCTTTGGAGACTCTGGATAAAATCTTGCAAGCTAGAGAAGCAACCATGAGAATCCTAAGGCTCAATTAGGATGAAGGTTAGGTTCAAGCTAACAGAAAAAGAAAAGATAGGTATTTTGTAATAGGTTACATGATTTATTTTAAACTACAACCAACAGTTATTTCTCAAGGGTCACTCATTTCAAAAATTAGCAGCTAAGTTTTATGGGCCTTTCAAGATCCTTTTTGCTATGGTTGGGGCAGTTGCTTATATAATGGAGTTACCCTCTCAGTCCAAAAGTCATCTCACATTGCATATTTTCTAGCTAAAAAATAAATTTGGTTGCTATTCTGTTCCACTCAATTGCCTATTGTCCATATTTGATCATGTGATTTTGGCTCCTGCCCATCACTTAAGTCTTGGTTAAGTGGTTCAATGGTTCTGTTAAAGACAACACTTGGGAAGATCTCTACGACTTCCAACTGAAGTTTTCAGACTTGAATCCATGAGGAAAAGGATTTTTGAGAGGAGAGCAGAAGTGATGAAACCAACTTGTAATTATTTTCTCCTAGTTTAGTGTTAGAGTTTAATTACATTTAATTGGACTAGGCAAGTTGGCAATCAGTTAGTTAGTTAGTTAACTAGTTTTAGATTTCTATTAAGTCTTCTAAATAGTTGATGTATATTCCGTAAAGTAATTACCAACTATTTTTCTCGTTAAAATCTGTGGCTTGTGAAATTAGTATACATAATTATAATTAGGGAGCTTATTGGATACTTTTGATAATAGAAAAAAGAAGAAGAAAATAGTGAGTTCTCTACATTTCTCACTAAATTGTTGTACAAGAGTAGTTCTTCTTCATCATTATTGCATTTTTCCAAAAACTTTCCCCATTAATTCGTGAGGTCATATAATATATAGTCTCATTAACTCATTTAGAGTCGTATTTCAATTAGTGTGCTTTTATAATCAATATTTAAATCAAACATATCTCCCTTCCAACTTTCAAGCATCTCTATATACATACAAATATTGAACGGAGTTAACAACCAACACAAATACGGTAAGTTTTGGGTCGTGGGTCGCCCATGTGGACTGACCTGACTTGACCCGGTTCTGTCCGACTCAATCCGGTTTTACCCTATCCAATTTAATTAATTAATTAAATGAATAATTATTTTTAAAGGATAAGAGGGAACAATTACAGAGTAACTGTTCAACCTCCCCTTAAAAGGCTCCTAGTGGGAGTAAATTTTTTAGACGTGCGAACGTAAAAAGAAGAGGGGAAGAACGTGAGAAAAGCAAAAATAAAAGATCAGTAAAGAAACAGAACGGAAAGTTTTTGTACAAATCAATCTACACACTAAGGAGACTCTTACTATGTGAATGAGAACGATCTTGGTTTCCTTGTGATTCAAAGAGAGATCTGGAGCAATTTGTTTCGACAGCAAAATCAACAACAAATATTTCCGCGGCAAGTTATAAGGTATACATTTTGTTTTTGCTTTTCTATTAATATTCCTTCATTAGTATCAGAGTCATGTTTAATTGATTCCATTATCCTATAAATTCATTGTGTTGATAAGAAAAAAAATCTTATGTGACTATTTTTTTCTTGAAAATCGGTGTAAAGAAAAAATTGGAAAAAGTTAGGGCTTTTTTAAAGACGTTTTTTGAATGTGTATTAATTATGTTTTAAATAGGATTCTGTGTATGGTTCAGAATCATATTGTAGATAGGATTCCTTGTTCTACAAAAAAAGAGATTCCATCATTTAAAAA
Organism: Solanum etuberosum; assembly: GCA_029582245.1. Lineage (NCBI taxonomy): Eukaryota > Viridiplantae > Streptophyta > Magnoliopsida > Solanales > Solanaceae > Solanum > Solanum etuberosum. The sequence continues at coordinate 35,777 of JAJONR010003397.1, read as the reverse complement.
AAAAAAAAAACTACTTCTGTTTGTAGGGATCTGGAAATTGATTGTATAATATTTTAGGTCGAAACTTAATTTTTCGTGATCTGATCGTTCATAGATTTCTGAAAATATAATATAATAGAAAAATAAATTTAAAACAAGTGAGATATGTTTTTTCGAAAATTGGTTGTTTTGACTATTTTTTTGGAAAAACAGTTTTGTTGGTTGCGATCTGGAAATTGGTTGTACAATTTTTTAGTTCAAACGTCATTTATCACGATCTACTCGTTTGTAGCTTTTCAAAAATATATTGAAATAGAAAAGAAGATTTAAAACGAGTGAGATATGTATTTTTGAAATTGCGCTGAAAAAACATTTTTTTATGATTATTTTTTGTCGAGAAGAGTTTTCTGTCCTTTTCGGATTACTCTTTTTGGAAAATGAATTTGTGTCCTTTTAGGATATTTTTTAAATATTATATGTGTTTATATATTATGTTTTTCAAATATCGGTCTTGTTAATTCGTTTAGTCCTTATGTTCGTTAAACAGTTTTTTTGTGTCTTCTACAAATGAAAGTGACATATGCTATCACATTGAATGGCTTAACCATTCTTATTATTTCCTTGTTCCTATTTCAGACATGGTTGAACAGGAACAAACTCAGATTATTCCAAGTGGGAGTTCTCGAAGTTGAGCAAAAAGATAATGTAGAAGAGAACGTGGTCGTAGGACATGTTTCTGAGGGTGAGAAATCATATGGATTGGTGTTCCGGGCGCGGCACAGAATCTGTTGAGAAATCAAAGGGTCATTCGAAGAAAAAGAGATAAATATCTGAAAGATTTTATGTCTTTGAAGATAGATCCTCTTGACTCTTTATTAGACTTCCTTAGATCTTTTAACACAAAATTTGATGAGGTTAATGAAAGTGTCATTAAAGTTAAGGATTGAGTTGCATACGACGTTTTGTATCATTCCTTACCAGAATACTGGAAGATTGAACTAATTAAACCTTATTTGAAGTTTGGGGATAATGAACCATTATGGAAGTATGTGGTGAATATAGGAGTTAAGTGGGTAAAATTTCACAATATAAACATAGTTTAGTATTGAATTTTGTTGTTTATGTGATAAACATCTTTGATTATGCTTTAATATGAATATTTGAGTTTTATTCCTTTTTTTATGGATTAGTGAATTGTTATTCTATTGCACATTATCATATGGTGTTTGATTATTAGACATGTAAATCTTTGTGATTATGGTCTAAAATATATTAGTATACACATTAACAAATTAGTTTTGAATTTTGGTTAAATATTTAGTTTGTAGATGATGATTGGATACTTACGTGTCTTTTCAAGTTTACATTAAATATGGAACCGTTATGAGAATTGATTTGATTTAATGTGTATGTCACATGCATAATTGATTAAAAGTTTTTGCCTTATTATATCTTGAATCAGACATGCCATCAAAAAGTATCATTGTTGACTTAAGCAAAGATGAAAAACTTAACAGTGACAATTACGACATCTGGAGTCGTAAAATATGATATGTATTGGAAGAGCAAAATGCTAGTGGAAGGTATAAATCATGTTTTGAATCAACTAGAAGTGGGTAATTCTGCACAACACAGAAGCAATCTTGAAGCTTACAAAGCTTAAAAAAAGGCTAATTCCATTGCACGTGGAATAATAGTTAGTTCTGTGGTTGATGACCACATACATGAATATGAGGAATTTTCAACTGCTCATGCTATGTGGGCACATCTGAGAGGAACATATGGGGGTACGTCTATAACCCGCCTCCGACAGTTAACTATTAAATTTGACACTTATAAGAAGCGTCATGATCAAAATATTAAACAACATCTTACGGTGATGTCAAACATGGTAGCTCAACTCAAGAGTGTTGACCATGTTCTTTCAGATGAGCAACAAGTTCAGGAAGTAATTCGGTTTCTTCCCAATAATTGGGAACATTTGAAGGCTAACTTGACCCATAATGATAGCATCAAAAACTTTTTTGAGGTTGCTCGCCATGTTGAACTTGAAGATGACTGGCTTGGTGCTACTAAAACTGCTTCTAATGCCTTTATGGTGGAATCAAGTGGTACAAAATGTAACACCCCAAAAATTTCTAAGTTAAGACTCGAACTATGCTTCATTTGGGAATAAGATCATTTCGAGTGATTCTTAATTGTTCTTAGGTTCTATGGTCAATTATTTAGTGTGAGAATGAATTTGGAGATGAATTAAGGTCATAAGATCCCCTAGCATAAAGTAGAGTTGAAAGCTTCCATATCGATTAAGTTTTGATATAAGATTCTACTTGGATCAACTTAGAATGACCATATCTCATAGTATATAAAGATTTACGTGGTCCATAACCTATCAAATTAAAGGTATTTGAATCTTCTTTCCAACGCCACCAATTTAGCGTCAATCCAAATTCTGAGTAAAAAGTTATGACCATTTTAGTAACCTGATACATTGCAATGACGAATTAGCCGACGGAAAACTATTAAAAAGGGTTATTTTTGTCTTTTTACCTCTAAAAAAACCCTAAATGAACTTCTTAACTAATTAAAGACCCAAACCAATAAGATTTTCATCTCTTAATCCCCCATTCTCTTCTCTCTCAAACCCTAAGGCAAAACCTTAAGGAAAAATCAAAGTAGAAGACTTTCATCCAAGATTCTTTCAATCTTTTTCAAGATTCTTCTTCAAGGTAAGTCCTTCTCCAAGAATTTCATTCTTTCCAACTCAAATTCCTCCTTACAATTATGAATCATTAATGAGAATCCTAATTCTTGGCCATAGAGTTTCAAGAAACTAATTCAAAAATCTCAAAAAAGGTTTTCTTGATTGTTCTCCTTCGAGCTAGGATTTCAAGGCTTCTAATCAAGTTCTTCTTCAAGATTCTTCAAGAACGTTGTTCTTCCAGGTATGTAAGGTTATCATAGTGTTGGACTAGTTCGTCCTCATGCCCTACATCTACTTTTAAATCAGTAAAAGAGTAATCTAGGATTCTATCCCTCGATTTGAGTATTCTTGAGATGAGTTGATTTTGAGTTCTTGAGTTCCTGAATCATTTTGAAATTCTATTCCTAATTATTTAATTGTTATATTTTATGCATTAAGATTCTTGAGTTGATTCGTTCATATCTATATTTCTGCATGGACCCTATTTTGAGTTATATTTTTGAGAATATTTTAAAGCAAACATTTTTATCTTAAACTGATTTTCTAAGAAAGCAAAGATGAGTTTTGAAAAAGAGTTTTAAAACATGATTAGTATGACAGTCGAGTATTTTATTAATGTTTAAGAAGTATGGTATCTAGATATGCCATCAATGTTTATGCAGTATGACTTTCCGAGTCATCAATGATCAAATTACAATATGATTTTTGATATAGTTTTGAGAAAGAGTTTTGAAATATGAATTGACTAAGAGTATAAGAGAACTAAGTATTCCCAAAGGTATCAATTTTTACATTGAGAAAAGAAAAACTTTGATTTCTAAATGAGTTAATAAGTTCAGAGATATTTCAGAGTAGTTACCTCTTTTAAGAGGTTATTTTGAGTAATTACCTCAAAATAGAGAAAGAGTATATTTTATACATTATGCATGAGTATATATATTATTGAGAGTAGTATTGAGCACCGATATGGGAATGAGTTCATATAACTCAAAATCCTCGTAAACCATGTATGCCAACATGGGTAAAGGGTCTACTTTTTAGATGATTCCTTATTACTTTTAAGCATAGCTTAGTGGATCCACTTAGTTGAGGTGTTCTATACCCCAGTAAGGTATAGGACAGTTCTGGCAGCGTGGGCGAGATGTTATATCATTACGTAGCTCATAGTGATGGTTGTCAGTTACAGAATCTCTCAAAAAGAGTTAAAAGTGTATTTTTATTATATCACTTAATATGTTGAGTTCAGAGATGAGTAAGTATTTTGTAAGGTTTTAATGATTTCACTTCTTTATTTCTTTACATTCAGTTGAGTATATATCTATATCTATTGCATGTCCTTTAATTCAATTATTTGTTATTAAACTATATTACATACTCGTACATTCAATGTACTGATGTCATTCAACCTGCATCTTTTAATGATGCAGATATAGGTTCTTAGGATCCTCAATAAGAGTCCGTTGATATGTATAGTAGAGGCTTCATAGATAGACAGTTTTGGAGATTCTTTCAGTTTCAAATATTTTATTTAAAATTTATATTTCATACTCAGTATGTTCTGCGAAGTTTTGAGATTCAGTAAATTATTTTTAAGCGTTTCTTTAAATTTGATGCTTATGTATGCGTGAGTTAGTCGTCCGCTTGTAGTCAGCCAGGATGAGGGTTCGCTTGAGGGCCAACAATGGTTCTCGAGTGCCGGCCACGTTCAGGGTTTTGGCTCGGATCGTGAAACAAAATCTTCAAACTTCAAGCACAAGAAGAATTGGAAAAGAAATGGGAAAGACACAGAGACCGGATACGGACCCTCTAAGAAAAAGGAGAAGCCTAATTTCAAGAAAGGAAAACGATTCTTCAAGAAGAGAGACATGAGCAAAATGAAGTGCTATAATTTCCAAGTGCTAGGATACTTAGCTCGTGAATGTACCGAGCCGAAAAAGATAGCATTTCCAAATGCATCTCTAAGTGCTACATATGTTTCTAGCATTTCCTTATTAACTGAATCTTATCATATGTGGATTGTAGACTCAGGATCCACCGACCACGTGAGTCGAGATCGAAAAGTGTTTGTGGAGTTTCTTCAAGTTTCATCTAAATCAAGGTGGATCTACGTGAGAAATAATGCAAAACTGAAAGTCAAAATTATAGGCACTTGCAAAGTGGACTTCCGTGGTAGTCGTTCTTTGATGTTGCATGACGTCCTATATGCTCCGGAGATTCGACGAAACTTAGTATTTGTGTGTGTTCTTTTAGACGTTGGTTTTGATTTGTTTTTTTAGTCATAATGGTATTAGAATAACTCTAGATAATGTTTTATATTGTTTTGGACTTCGTTATGATCATTTTATCGTACTAGATTGTAATTTTTCAACTTCTGACAATTATGTTCATCGTTGTGTAATGCATGTTATTCAAGTAACAATTATATTGATGTTATTGCATGGAATGCAAGATTAGGTTACATAAGGAAAGATCGAATGAATAGGTCGGCGAAAGAAGAACATTTAGGTTCTTTCACCAAAATTGATATGCCAACTTGTGAAAATTATCTTGCTAGAAAGATTACGTGTAAACTATTTGGGAAGGCTAAAAGAGCTGAGTTCCCACTTCAATTAATTTATTCTGATATTTGTGGTCCAATGAATGTGAGGGCATGGTCGTGCGCTACATACTTCATTACATTTATTGATGATTTCACACTCTTTGGTTATGTATCGGTCGGTTCGATTCAGTTTTATGTATTATCGGTTCGGTTTATCAGTTTTTAGTTTTTAAATACGCTAAACCAATAACCAGACAAATAAGATATTTTTTATCAGTTTTCGGCTTATCGGTTTTAGTCCTTAACGATTCAGTTTTTGGTTTAACCAATAAGAAAATGTTTAGAAAACAAATATATGACTTCTCTAATAAATTTGGCGCGACAAGACAATAATGTAACTTTATAAATGCTCATAAAATAGAAACAATAATGACAAACATGAAAAGAACTATATATGTGTAACACAAAGAGAAATTAAGAGGAATAGGGTTCTTACTTTAGGTTTTGACGGTTTGTATAATGTGAAGTGGTGAACTCAAAGTCACAGTGAAGTATGAACTGAAGGCTAAATGACAGAGACATAACTAGTAAGATATTGAGATTAATATTTAATATTTATGTATTGGTAAAAGTAGTAAAATACTATAGTCTTAATGGGTTATCGGTTTACCCAATAACCCAATATTAAAAATCAATACCGAACCGATAACTCGATATTAATTATAGAAAACCATTAAAAAACCGGTTATCCAATAACCTAAAAGAAATAAACCAATAACTCTTTTTTCGATTCGGTTTATCGTTCGGTTCGATTTTTGCACACCCCTAACTTGAGTGGTTTAAAAGATATATGAATGAAGTTGAAAATCAATTAGATAAAAGCATAAAGACTTTATGAACCGACCGAGGACACGAATATTTGACAAAACAATTTGAAGAATTATGTACTGAAAAGGGTATTATCAAAACTACTCCTTATACACCTCAACAAAATGGTGTAGGAAAGAAGGAATATAACATTATTGGACATGACAAGGTTAATGATGGCGCAGACAAATTTGTCTATCTCTTTCCGGGGAGATGCATTATTGACTGCGGCTTACATATTGAATAAAGTGTCTTCTAAATCAGTGTCTTTCACTCCTTACGAACTTTGGACTGGCCATAAAACAAACCTGAATGATCTATGACCGTAGGGTTGTGCAACATATATTAAAGATCGTTTTGGTGAGTTTGGTAAACTAAGTCCAAAAGGAAAGAAATGTATCTTTATAAGGCACTCTGAACGCTCCAAAGGGTATGTGTTCATCGATGAACTGGATGATGGAAGTATTATTGAAATTGTATCACAAGATGTCAGATTTTTGAAAAATAATTTTTCCAAAAAGAGTGATATAAATTAAGTTGAGCCACTCTATGAAATGTAGAATTCAGAAGATCAGGCAATGTTGTCAGACATACTTGATAATTCATTGGATCAAGAAATGATTCCTGGTCCAAGTGGGAGTTATGAATCCCAAAATCCTATAGAAAAATATGAACTTCAAATACATAAGAGTACAGGAAAAGTGTAACACCCCGAAAACTAGTAGGCTAAACTAGAGCTAAGTGTAAGGGTTAGAACCAAGGAAGAGGACTAGGGCAGTCCACTCTTCCATGGACACTGACTCACCTTCCACGACCACCACCACGGCTCATGGTGAGGACCACAACTCGTGGTGTGGCTCGTGGTGGGCTAGGTTATGGCTAAGCCAAGGCTGCCTAAAACAGCCCCCCCTCCACGAGCCACTACACGGCTCGTGGTGATGACCACGGCTCGTGGGAAGGCTCGTGGTGGTGCCTTAGATTTTTATAGGTTAATGGGAAGGTTTCCTAGCTACTGTATCATGACCACGAGAGGCACCAAGGCTCGTGGTAGGCACCACGGCTCGTGGAGCCTCACGTGAAGGGCATTTCACTAGCCTTAGAGTTTAGGGTCAACTTCAAATGATCATATCTCTTAGCTCAAAATGAATTAGGTGGGCCATTACCTATCCAATTAAAGGTCTCTGAGTCCTCTTTCCAATGCCACCAAGTTTGCCCAATTCCATATCGGAGTAAAAAGTTATGCCCGAAATAGTGAAGAATTGTTAGGCTGAAAATTCCTCACGACCCGTTTGACGGGCCGTGGTAATGATGACGATCCGTGAAGGCGTCCGTCGTGCCATTCCGGCAGTTTCCAGCAAGGGAACTTCTTGGGTATTTTCCCAATTGTTTTAACTCAAAGTTCTGTCATTTTGCCCAAGCCTAGGACCCCTATATAAGTCATTTTGACCCCAAAACTCACCCAATTAAGTAATTTATTCCAAGACCCAAATAAAATCCCCAAAAGCTCCTCTCAAATATTTCTCTCTCTAGAAAGAAGAAGAAGAAGAAGAGAATCAAGCTAGGTAAAGTCTCCATTGTTTCAAGATTTCTAGGCTTTGTAATCAAGGTATTTTAGATTATTCATCCATAGTTTCCTCCATCCATGGAGTCCCCTATAATTCCCCAATTTGATGAAGAACTTCCCCAATTCAAGTTAGGGTTTCTCCAATGTTGTGGGTTATGATGGATGTTGATCCAATTGAGTGAATATTGATTGTTTATGATTGAATTAGTAGTGAATTATGATATTATGATGATATTGCATGATTCCATGGTTAACCCTAGTCTAATTGATGAAATTGAAGAATGTGGGTTTATGCCTTGTGAAGTGAAATTGAGGACTTAGAGTTGATCTTCTAGAATTGATGTCATGCATAGTAATTGTTCAAGAATAGAAGCATGTAAACATGAATTGAATTAGATTAAAGTATATATGATTGATCATGCCTAGTAAAGCTTGCGATTAAATCTTTATGATGAATTATGACTAGAATTGCTTAAAGATGAAGCTTGTGACTTGAATGTCTTGTGATCTAGATTTGTATGATGATTGTAAGAAGTAAAGCTTTGAGAATAAGGCTTGTAGTAATGAATGTTTGTCACTTGAGCTTTGAGAGTAAAGCTAATATGATGAATTATGTATGTTAAGGCTTTAAGGGTGAAGCTTATATGAAAATGGTAGACTACTAGATAGAGTTGTTGTGAAAGGACTTTACCCACCTAATCTACCTCATGAATGTTTGAATGTATGAAGTAATAGAATCACATGAGTTAGGATGATTTCCATGTCTAGTGCTTCAACTCTAATTGTGATGATTGAAAGTAAGTGTTGAACCTCAAGGAGGTGAAGTATGAGAATATGCCTGTAGTAATTGAACTACTTGAGTTATGATTATATCCATGTCTAATGTAGTCATTCTATAGGTGTTGATTTGATATGAGCTTTGGCCTTGAAAGGGCAAGATATTATAGTATGCATGTTTTATGCAAGATTAGTACATGCTTAAGAGCACTTTGAGAGTAAAGTGAATATGCTCATGACCTAGTTGTAGTGTTGTTGAAATGTTAGCCTCATTTACACACTTATGCATGAATATGATATGATGTGAGTAGTTTCCACACAATATGATGATTCTAAGGTTGGAAGACTAGTGTCACCTAATGAATCTATATGTAGACATGGACGGCGAAAGGTTATTCTCACGCATGATCTAATGAGCTATAGTATGATTTATGTTTGATTGAGTGTTAAGACATTCTTCCATAAATATGAACTTAAGTCAAGACTTAATATGAACTTAATGGGAATTATGCTTAGCACCGAGTGGATATTGATATGAGATGGGAGCTCTTCCGTTAGTAGAGGTTGGGTGTCCCCATGGAAGCTCTTCCGTTAGTTGAGGTTGGGTTTTCCTAGTAGTAATCTCTTGGGATGGATGCTCTTCCTCTAGTTGAGGTTGGATTTTCTTGTAACAATCCCATTATCCCATAACTATGTGCCCACATAGGTTACTTAGCTATTGGATCCACCTAAGCTATGAGTATGGTTCTACCTTAAGCAAGTAGAACAACCCCTTTTCGGTGTGGGGTAGACACCAGATTCCATGTTAGCTCACATGGTCTATGTCGGTTGAGGCTAATTCCCAAAACAAGAATATGATTATGAATTATGAATCATGGTTACTCAAGAAGCTTTACTTAGCATGGATGGGATTATGAGATCTTATTCATGCATGGCACAAGTATGCTTTGAGGGTAGTTATGATATGTTCCTTTTATGATATGATGATCTATGTTTATGACTTATGCTTATGATGTGTGCTTAGTTTGGATTGTTGCTTGAAAGGTCCTTCCAATGGATGTATGACTAAAGGTGGATGTTCCCTTGTCTATGAGAAGTAAGCTCATGATGGGATTAAAAGATGATAAAGAGGTATGATGACCTAAAAGTGTTACTTAGCCTAGGTGGGATTATGGGATCTCATTTATGCATTGCACACGTATAACTGGAAGGTTACTTATGAAGTTTATCTTATGCTAAGAGGATTTGAGTATGGACTAAGCTTATGAATATGTGGTATTCCCTATGTTGTTGGATTATGCCTTATGTTGACTTATGCTCATATTATGTCTATGTTGGAGATTATGCTATGATTATGTTATTATCTCTTACTCTCATGACTTATGTATTATATTGGCTAACACTTTTTTTATGCTCTTATGATGTTGTACTAGCTAACATATTTAGTACATTTTGTACTAATGTATACTCTTACCTACATTCTTATCAAATGTAGGATTCGGCGATCTTGAGTTTGTTTCTTGAGGATAGGTTTCTAAAATAGCAAAGGACTTGAAGATTTGGTGAGTTCTCATAACTTCGAGGATGTGATCACCTTTCCCCCTTATGTTTTAGACTATTGTATGGGCGGCGTCCCAAGGTTTTATTTAAGGTTGTATTAGATGGTTTAAGACAAAGTGTTGTAGACTTCCGCTTGTTTTTATAAAGACTTCGATTGTATGGAAAAAGTTTTAAAATTTCCATATCATTTCTATTATCTTATGTTATGATATGGTAAGGGGCTTGTATGAGACCCTTCGGGGTTTAGTACGCCTTGTCACATCTAGGGGGTACCCTTGGGTCGTGACAAACTTGGTAATCAAAGCACAAGGTTTTAGAATGATTCTAGGATTGTCTCAAAACCACGTCTAGTAGATTCTTGTTCATAAGTATGAAGCGCACCACATTTATGAAGAGGAAGCTATTAGATGAGTAGGAAACCTCACTTCTTCATTCTCTAGTTGTGCTATAGAGTTTAACTCTATAAGGTCTTTCTCCTTATCCGATTGGCTTCAGGATATGACTACTCGAAGGGCTCATGCTACAAGGAGCGAGGGAGAAAATGTTGGTTGTGATGCCAATTATGGCTATGTGACTAGATAGGACTTGATATGTTAGATTTAGATGTCATCCGTAGGATGGATTGGTAGTATTAATGTTATGCTCCTATGTGGTTGTAGAACCCGTATAGTCAAATTGTTAGTTCCCAAATGAGCCTATCCGAGAGTGGAAGGGGGGAAAGTCTATACCATAAGTTTGGATTATGTTTTGTCTTAAAGTTGACTTTGAGGGTTGCATGTACCACCTAGTTAGGTGAAGGAGAAGAGTTAAAGTGTTGACCAACTTCAAAGAGTTAGTTATCTTTTAAGATTGATCTTAAGTATGTTCATTTTGAGTAGGGCGTTTAGCTAATACCTAGATACTATTGGTTGGTAGATCCCACCAAAGGTGATGATATGGGTTGACATGGTCTAGAATTGTCTTGATCCGACCTTAGTAGAATTGAAAGAGACATGAGGGTAGATGTTTAGCCGGCAAGGAGGTTGCTTTAATTTTGGTGAAAGTGGTCATAAAATGAGGGATTGTCCAAAGGCAAAGGATATGAGAAGAGAGGGTAAGCAAGTTCCTCCTAATGGTTTCGGTATGTGTTTTATGCTTTATTAGATTTTGGTAGTGCTTGTCTTTTGTGACTTGATATGCTAGACCTTGATGTTGTATTTAATATGAATGGGCTTCATTGTTGTTTTATGATATTGATGGTAAAACCCTACTTGACCATTTTGAGTTTTGGGTAGGGTGAAGGATTTGGTGAATAGGGGGTTTTAGTAATGCCTAGATGTGTTGAGTGAGTAGACTCCTCTAAGAAGGGTAAAAGTGTAGTTCACCATGGTTTAAAGTCGTCTTGTGTGATGGAGGTGAAAGTTAGTGATAAGCAATGTATGGGTCCAACCTTAGTTGAATTGATATGAATAGTGCTTAGAAAGTCTGTTTAGGCTTGCTCCCAAGGGGGAGATGATGTGCTTGATTAGCAAGATCGTTGAGTGTTTCTAATGTTTAGAAGTTGGGTTTACTTGTAATTTTCACCCGAGAAGGGTGGAATGAGTTGGGAGGTTTAGTCCCCAATTTGAAGGCTCATATGAAATCTTGAGATGATGAGTTCCTCTTGGTTTGTATTATGTTTGGAGTCATTGTGTGTATATGTGTTGCCATGGTTTCCGTATGTTATGCATGTTTATGAAAGCTTGTATCTTGAAAAAAAAAAGAGCTTTATGTGAATTGTTTTCCTCATGTTGTTGTGCATTTAGTATGAATTGCCTATATGCTTCATGAGATGAATTGTCGAACATGCTTTAGTATGATTTTGAGAGAAATCGCATAATTGGCTTCATGTTATTGAGTGAGCATGCTTTTAGTTGGAGAAGGTAGCTCCTCCTATGGATATGAGAAATGTTGAGATATCATGCATAATGGGTTGATAGATGTAGTTCCTACTCCCTTGTGATGTATTTAGTAAGTTTGAATTGGAGTTGATGTTTCCTCCTTCGAATTGTGCATTGTATTGATGTTGCATGCATGATGGGCTGCTAGTCTTTAGTCTTTACTTCTGTAAGGTGTCTAGATCGTCATTCGAGGACGAATGTTCCCAAGGGGGAGATATTGTAACACCCCGGAAACTATTAGGCTAAAACTAGAGCTAAGTGTAAGGGTTAGAACCAAGGAAGAGGGCAAGAGGCAAGGAAGAGGACTAGGGCAGTCCACTCTTCCATGGACACTGCCTCACCTTCCACGACCACCACCACGGCTCGTGGTGTGGCTCGTGGTGGGCTAGGGAGTGGCTAAGCCAAGGCTGCCCAAAAAAGCCCCCCCCACACGAGCCACTTCACGGTTCGTGGTGATGACCACGGCTCGTGGGAAGGCTCGTGGTGGTGCCTTAGATTTTTAGGGGTTAATGGGAAGGTTTCCTAGCTACTGTATCATGACCACGAGAGGCACCACGGCTCGTGGAGCCTCATGTGAAGGGTTTTTCACTAGCCTTAGAGTTTAGGGTCAACTTCAAATTATCATATATCTTAGCTCAAAATGAATTAGATGGGCCATTACCTATCCAGTTAAAGGTTTCCGAGTCCTCTTTCCAACGCCACCGAGTTTTCCCAATTCTGATCTCGGAGTAAAAAGTTATGTTCGAAATAGTGAAGAACTGTCAGGCTGAAAATTCTTCACGACCCGTTTGACGGGCCGTGGTGATGATGACGATCCGTGAAAGCGTCCGTCATGCCATTTCAGCAGTTTCCAGCAAGGGAACTTCTTAGGTCTTTTTCCAATTGTTTTTACTCAAAGTTATATCGTTTTTCCCAAGCCTAGGACCCCTATATAAGTCATTTTAACCGCAAAACTCACCTAATTAAGTCATTTATTCCAAGACCCAAATAAAATCCCCAAAAGCTCTCCTCTCAAATATTTCTCTCTCTAGAAAGAAGAAGAAGAAGAAGAAGAAGAAGAAGAAGAAGAAGAAGGAGGATGAGGAGGAGGAGAAGAAGAAGAAGAAGAAGAAGAAGAAGAAGAAGAAGAAGAAGAAGAAGAAGAAGAAGAAGAAGAAGAAGAAGAAGAAGAAGAATAAGAGAATCAAGCTAGGTCAAGTCTCCATTGTTTCAAGCTTGCTAGGCTTTGTAATCAAGGTATGTTAGCTTATTCATCCATGGATTCTTCCATCCATGGAGTCCCCTAGAATTCCCCAATTTGATGAAGAACTTCCCCAATTCAAATTAGGTTTCTTCATTGTTGTGGGTTATGATAGATGTTGATCCAATTGAGTGAATATTGATTGTTTTTGATTGAATTAGTAGTGAATTATGATATTATGATGAAATTGCATGATTCCATGGTTAACCCTAGTCTAATTGATGAAATTGAAGAATGTGGGTTTATGTCTTGTGAAGTGAAATTGAAGATTTAGAGTTGATCTTCTAGAATTGATGTCATGTATAGTAATTGTTTAAGAATAGAAGTATGTAAACATGAATTGAATTAGATTAAAGTATATATGATTGATCATACCTAGTAAAGCTTGAGATTGAACCTTTATGATGAATTATGACTAGAATTGCTTAAAGATGAAGCTTGTGACTTGAATGTCTTTTGATCAAGATTAGTATGATGATTGTAAGAAGTAAAGCTTTGAGTGTAAGGCTTGTAGTCATGAATGTTGATCATTAGGGCTTTGAGAGTAAAGCTAATATGATGAATTATGTATGTTAAGGCTTTAAGGGTGAAGCTTATATGAAAATGGTAGACTACTAGATAGAGTTGTTGTGGAAGGACTTTACCCACCTAATCTACCTCATGACTGTTTGAATGTATGAAGTAATAGAATCACACGAGTTAGGATGATTTCCATGTCTAGTGCTTGAATCCTAATTGTGATGATTGAAAGTAAGTGTTGAACCTCAAAGAGGTGAAGTATGAGAATATGCTTCTAGTAATTGAACTACTTGAGTTATGATTATATCCATGTCTAATGTAGTCATTCTAGATGTGTTGATTTGATATGAGCTTTGGCCTTGAAAGGGCAAGATATTATAGTATGCATGTTTTATGCAAGATTAGTACTTGCTTAAGAGCACTTTGAGAGTAAAGTGACTATGCTCATGACCTAGTTGTAGTGTTGTTGAAAGGTTAGCCTCATTTACACACTTATGCATGAATATGATATGATGTGAGTAGTTTCCTCACAATATGATGATTCTAAGGTTGGAAGACTAGTCTCACCTAATGAATCTATATGTAGACATGGATGATGAAAGATAATTCTCACGCATGATCTAATGAGCTATAGTATCAGGTATGCTGGATTGAGTGTCAAGACATTCTTCCATAAATATGAACTTAAGTCAAGACTTAATATGAACTTAATGGGAATTATGCTTAGCACCGAGTGGATATTAATATGAGATGGGAGCTCTTCCGTTAGTAGAGGTTGGGTGTCCCCATGGAAGCTCTTCCGTTAGTTGAGGTTGGGTTTTCCTAGTAGTAATCTCTTGGGATGGATGCTCTTCCGCTAGTTGAGGTTGGGTTTTCTAGTAGCAATCCCCTTATTTCATAACTATGTGCCCACATAGGTTACTTAGCTATTGGATCCACCTAAGCTAAGAGTATGGTTCTACCTTAGGCAAGTAGAACAATCCCTTTTCAGTGTGGGGTAGACACCGGATTCCATGTTAGCTCATATGGTCTTTGTCGGTTGAGGCTAATTTCCAAAACAAGAATATGATTATGAATTATGAATCATGGTTACTTAAGAAGCTTTACTTAGCATGGATGGGATTATGGGATCTTATTCATGCATGGCACAAGTATGCTTTGAGGGTAGTTATGATATGTTCCTTTTATGATATGATGATCTATGTTTATGACTTATGCTTATGATGTGTGCTTAGTTTTGATTGTAGCTTGAAAGGTCCTTCCAATGCATGTGTGACTAAAGGTGGATGTTCCCTTGTCTATGAGAAGTAAGCTAATGATGAGATTAAAAGATGATAAAGAGGTATGATGGCCTAAAAGTTGTACTTAGCCTAGGTGGGATTATGGCATCTCATCTATGCATTGCACAAGTATAACTTGAAGGTTACTTATGAAATTTCTCTTATGCTAAGAGGATTTGAGTATGGACTAAGCTTATGAATATGTGGTATTCCCTATGTTGTTGGATTATGCCTTATGTTGACTTATGCTCATATTATGTCTATGTTGGAGATTATGCTATGATTATGTTATTATATCTTATTCTCATGACTTATGTCTTATATTGGCTAACACTTTTGTTATGCTCTTATGATGTTGTGCTAGCTAACATATTTAGTACATTTTGTACTAATGTATACTCTTGCCTACATTCTTATCAAATGTAGGATTCGGTGATCTTGAGTTCGTTTCTTGAGGATAGGTTTCTAAAAGAGCAAAGGAGTTGAAGATTTGATGAGTCCTCATAGCTTTGAGGATGTGATCACCTTTTCCTTTTATGTCTTTCTTTTATGTTTTAGACTATTGTATGGGCTGCGTCCCAAGGTTTTATTCAAGGTTGTATTAGATGGTTTGAGACAAAGTGTTGTAGACTTTCGCTTGTTTTTATAAATACTTCGATTGTATGGAAAAAGTTTTAAAATTTCCGCATCATTTCTATTGTCTTATGTTATGATATGCTAAGGGGCTTGTATGAGACCCTTTGGGGTTGAGTACGCCTTGTCACATCTAGGGGGTACCCCTGGGTCGTGACAAAAAGGTGTACCTAAACGATCTTATGAGATCAAGGATTATATTTTCTTGGTATCGCCTACAGAATTGGATGAACATAATTCTGTAACCGAGGCCTTATGGAGCCCTAATAGAGATGAATGGTTAATTGCGATGAAAGAAGAATTAGAGTCCATGAAAATTAACAAAGTCTGATATTTACTTGACCTTCCTAAGGAACATGAAGCTATTGGAATAAATGGATTCTCAAAGTTAAACGCAAATCGGTTGGGTCAAGAGAAAGACACAAAGCACGATAGGTGGCAAAAGGTTATACTCGAGAAGTTGAAATAGACTATGAGGAAACTTTTTCACCAGTTGTAAGGTTTACTTCCATATGATTACTTTTAGCTACTGTCGCACGTTTAGATCTAGAATTACACCAAATGGATGTGAAGACTGTTGTTCTCAATGGAGAATTAAACGAGGAAATCTACATGGAACAACCAGTAGGTTTCGTTGTTAAAGGCCAAGAAAAGAAAGTTTGTAAATTGAAAAGATCAATTTACAGCCTAAAGCAATCTTCAAGGCAGTGGTACCTGAGATTTCATAAGGAGGTGATGTCATTTTATTTCACCATGATCGATGAAGACTACTGCATCTATGTGAAAAATTCTAATGGAAATTTTATAATTCTTTCTCTTTACGTAGATGATATTTTATTAGCTGGAAATAATTTGGAGTATGTAAAAATTGTTTAAGTTATGGCTTTTAAAATCATTTGATATGAAAGATATGGGTGAAGCAGACTATATATTGGGTGTTAAGATCCAAAGAGATCGTTCCAAGAAATTTTTGAGTTTATCTCAAGAAACTTATATAAAGAAAATATTGGAACATTTTCAAATGAATAGTTGCAAATCCATGGATACTCTTGTAGCAAGGGGTGAAAATTTAAGCCTTGAAATGTTTCCAAAGACTGAAAAAGAAAAGGAAGACATGTCTTGAGTGCCTTATTCTAGTGTTGTCGGGAGTTTAATGTATGCTATGATGTGTACTCGCCCAAACATTTGTTATGCCATGAGTCTAGTTAGCAGGTATTAATCCAATTCTGGAAGAGATCATTGGAAAGCAGTAAAGAGGATATTCCGATACCTGAAGGGAACTGCAGATCATACATTGTGTTATAGTGAATCTGATTTATTCATAAGAGGTTATACTGATGATGATTGGGTTGGTGACTGGAATGATAGAAAATCAACATCCGATTATGCTTTCTTACTAAATGTTGGTGCTATTTCATGGAAAAGTAAGAAGCAAACTTGCATAGCTCTTTCAACCATGGAATCTGAATTCGTGACTTGTGCGTCTGCAATACAAGAAGTTGTTTGGTTAATCGAGATTCTTTGAGTATTTGATTATTGCAAATAATTCTAAGGGTCCCATGATTCTATATTGTAATAGTCAAGCGGCTATCGCATACACGAAGGATCCTAAGTATCACAACATGACCAAACACATTGACATCAAGTATAACTTTGTGAGAGACGTAGTGGGAAATAGAGAAATAACTTTGAAATACATTCCTACACGTGAAATAATAGCTGATCCTTTTATGAAGTCCATCTCTAGAGAATTGTTTGAAAAAACATGTTAAGGCTCTAGGTTTGCGTAGAATTTGATGATATTTCATTATTGTAAAATTACTTGATTGTTATAATAATCTCTTCTAGATAATACTATTGAATTAATGTTCAAATGTAGTATGCATGTGATATTTTGTAAGAAATAAAATGTGTCAAACAAGTCGCGAGATTGACTCTCTCACATGAGCAATCGTCTCTTACATCGAGGAACATGAAGAGATGAGTTTCACAACCATACTTATGACTTGTTTTATGAGCCAGACAAATGTTTCTCTAAGAAAATGAGTTTAAAGATCACTGAAAAGAGAAATTAGGGTTAAACATCTGGATGTGTTTAGACCAAGGTCTATACGATGTTGGATAATCAAAAGAATGAGACACATACACCAACATAAGGTGAAAACATCATAGCACGTATTTCATACCACGTGTTTCAAGCGATCAATGGGTCAATGAAAGAATGGTACCCTGCTTCTTCATTGTGTGAGGCCCCTAAAAGTTAAAATAACTTTTCAATGAAATACTCTATGACCTTTTACTGTTGCTTGAAGTTTTGATCGGTGTTGCTACTTTAGCATGTTACAAATAGCCATGAGTGACTCGGAATTGCAGTGCATGTCTAGGAAAGCAGTTGATATGGAACAGATAGATTCGAGTAGAAAGGGAAGATGATCAAAATGAACAATTTAACTTGTATACACAAGCCAGCTATTACACTCGAGTGTTATTGTGTATATAAAGTTAAACATGAACTCGAGTTCACCTCTTTAAGAGGATGAGGGATCAAATAAGTAACTACTAAAGTAGTGAATGAAGTATGGGGTATTATGAGTAATAGTGTCCTTAAAATTATCGTGAATTATTTCCATATGTGATTGGATTTCTATGTAGGGCTTATAAAACCTTAAAGGTAAGCTTTTCATGCTCACAGGTCGCATGTATTTGTCGTATGAATTGTGTGTCTGATTGATGTTGTATTGGCTTGGGTCTTGTCCACCATGTGTGAAGTGGGAGATGTAAGTTTTGGATTGTGGGTCGCCCATGTGAACCAACACGACTCGATCTGGTTCTGCCCGACCCAATCCGATTTTGACCTATCCGATTTAATTAATTGATTAATTAAATAGATAATCCTTTTTAAACAATAAGAGAGAAAAGTTATAGAGTAACTGTTCAACCTTCCCTTAAAAGGCTCCTATTGGGAGTAACTTTTTTACACGTGGGAACGTTAAAAGAAGAGAGGAAGAATGTGATAAAAGCAAAAACATAAGATCAGTAAAGAAACAGAAAGAAATTTTTTTTTACAAATCAATCTACACACTAAGGAGACTCTTACTATGTGAACGAGAACGATATTGGTTTTCTTGTGATTCAAAGGGAGATCTGGAGTAATTTTTTTCGACAGCAAAATCAACAATAAATATTTTCGCGGTAAGTTATAAGGTACACATCTTGTTGTTGCATTTCTATTAATATTCCTTCAGATACAATTAAAGTAGAACATATAGTATTAAAAGAGAAGAAAATTATTATATGTTCGTGTATGAATGTTTTTTTGTTACATTGACGTGGGTATAATGAATCACTTAATATAGAGGTAATATGTATTTGTTGTGGGATTTGTATGACTTTGGATCTTCAATAACACATGCAATTTGGTTGTTCAGTGTTACTAAGACTTTACATTTCATTTTTAAAAAAAAAAATATATTATTAGTTGGTTTAAAATTCCTACGTCTTACAATTGTATCCAATATGGAACTATTTTTTTTATAAATATTTGAATATTTGAAGGGTATAAAATTAAACTCGATCAATATTTCGAATATATTTTCGTCGATCAATATTTAGCCTCTTAAGCATTCATTAATGTATATGAACCAGAGATTAATAAATTAAAATAGATATATTAGAATATGATAGATATGAGTTCCTATTATATATTATATTCGTGATGTTAAGAAATACTCGATTTCGGAAAAAAACAAACAAAAGAGGACTTATAATACATGTTGAAAATTTTGCGAAATTATGTTGCCTTCTTTCAATAGTAATACAAAAATTTATATCCATTTTTTTATAAAATTTTATGATCAGTAATGTGGATCAATGACTTATTTTATAAACTAGTGACGAAAAATTCGTGCGATGCACGAGCTCAATATTTGTTTATAATATTTTTGTAAGTGGTGTTAATTAAATAATTTTTAATTTAAAATAAACCATTCATTTGTGTGGTGGAAAATCATCTCATTAAGTGTAACTGAATACCTAATAAATATTCGTAACGACCTGATTCCGTCGTTAGGGAAAAGCCAATGGGGAAAGAATTGGGGCCAGAAAACTTTTGAGTAGTGACTTGGAAATTCCTAACCTAGTTTAGATTTGGACGAAATCTGAGTCATGTGAGGTCTAGGGAAATCTGGTAATGAATGAGAGATATAATAACTAATTTTATTACATGAGTGGATAACCAAGACGTTAAGGAGCCCGTAAGGCTTTACGGAATCGAATTCAGGCGAGTAGAACTCCCGAAAATGATCTTAGCGTGAACGAGTAGTTTTTAAATGACAAGGGTTGAAGGTGTGTTGTGAAATGGGGGTTTAGAACTCAAATTCCGATGTTCTGTCTCCAAGCAAGCCGCCAGAGCCGGATTAGTCCCGCCAGAGCTGGGCCACTGTAACGGGATGGGGTCCGCCGTAGCGGCCCAGTCGAGACTTAAGTCGGGATTAAATCCCAAAAATATTATTTTTCTGCAAGTTTCGTTCTTGAGAGCTAAGAGCCGACCCAGGGCAAGTTCTTGATATTTTTCCACCTCTTCTAGCACTAAAGGTAAGGATTTTACCCCCCTAATCCATTTTTCGATTCGTAGAACTTAGATTCTTGGAAAATTATTATTGGGGGAAGGTTTTAATTTGAATCTAATGGTGGAAAAAGCCCTAATATGGGTATGGGGATCATGGGTTTCGTCTAGGGTTATTGGGTTTGTTATAATCCTGGTAAGTTAGACCTTAATTATTGATCCTTGCATATTATTACTTGTTTGTAGACCTAGAACAAGCAGAAAGAATCCGAAAAGGGGAGAATCAAATGCCTTAGGGGGATTCAAGCTTGGTTTCGAGGTAGGTGATGGTTTGATTTAATGTTTGTGTGATGTATGTGGGTATTTGCTTCATTGTAATGCATGCATGTATGTAAATGAGGCACTATTGATCAAACCTAGTGAAATGAGTATGAATGAACCATTGTATGCCATGAATCCACACTTGATTGTATGATTATGAGTTTGTACATTATGAGTGTGAATGTGATTGTGGTTGTGTTGATTGGATCGTGTCACGTTCCGACACATATATTGGATCGGGTATCACGTTCTGACACATATATTTGATCGGGTATCACGTTCTGACACATATATTGGATCGGGTGTCACGTTCCGACACATATATTGGATCAGGTGTCACGTTCTGATACACTAATTGGGATCGGCTGTCACGTTCCGGTACACTAACAGTTTGGGTATGGGTTCCATGAGAAGACCATTGAATTGTCATATTTACCTGATTAATGAGAATGTGGAATTATACATTGCTCCTGTAATGATAACCGATGTTTATGTATATTCTGTACATGTTGTGTTTATTATTTCGTGACTGCTTATATATGTTTCGCTTACTGGAATATCCGCATGATCCTACCAGTACACTGCGGTTGTGTACTGATACTGCACTTGCTCATTCTTTGTTAAGTACAGGGCATCTTCAGGCGGCTACGGATAGACCTCAACTAGGAGATAACTGATCGAGACCTGATTCAAGGGTGAACCAGTTCTTTCAGGCTGCCAAGGATCCTTCGTTTTGTTTGTTTAGTCCATTCTGTTCGGACTTAGACATTGCTTTAGTAGTTGTTTTATGTTTGGTTGGGGTTGTACCCCTTCTTCTAAGACTTGTTGCACTTTAGATGTTTTGGTACAATGACTTTCAGGTTCTAGGGGTTAATTTCTGCATTAGTTGTTAGATGTTAGTTGAAATTTCGGAGTTTATGGGAAATTCGTATTATTTATTTAGTTATTTAAACCTGCTTCCGTAGTGTTAAATGCTTAGTATTTTGGTTAAATTACTTAGTTGGGCTGTAGTAATGGTTCTCCCACCGGAGGGTTAGTGTGGGTTCCAATCACGACGGTCTGGGTCGTGAAAAAGTTATTATCAGAGCCCTAGGTTCGTTGATCTCATTGTACCAAAACGAGTCTAGTAGATTATTGCAGAACAGTACGGAGACGTTTGTACTTTTCTTCGAGAGGCTATAGGTCTTTAGGAAATCTCTCTGTCTTCTTCTCCTTTCGTGCTATGACTTGATTCCAATTGGTATCTGGTGATCCAAATTGGTAGCTAATCTCTTCCACTCTACTGTCTGAGGAAGGGTAGCACCCACCAGGGGTGAAACCCAGTTGAGAATGTGCATACACTATCGATAATTGAATAGGGTCACCATTCGAAATAAGTATTTGTTGTCTCGGACAGATGACTTATTTGACCAGTTGCAGGGTGCATTAGTGTTCTTTAAAATTGATCTAAGGTCTGGTTACCATTAGTTAAAGATTAGGCCTGATGATGTACTAAAAACGACATTCAGGACCCGCTATGGGCCCTATGAGTTTCTAGTGATGTCGTTTGAGTTGACAAATGCGCGTGCAACTTTCATGAGTTTGATGAATGGTGTGTTCAACCCATTTCTGGATTCGTTTGTTATTGTCTTTATTGATGACATTTTGGTTTATTCGAAAAGTGAGGAAGAGCATGCTGACCATCTTCGTGTTGTTTTGGGTGTCCTTGGGAGACCAAAGTTATATGCTAAATTTTCCAAGTGTGAGTTCTTGTTGACTTCAGTTGCCTTTTGGGGCATGTAGTTTCAAGGGAAGGGGTAATGGTAGATCCCCAAAAGATCGAAGCAGTCAAGAATTGGGTCTAGCTTAGTTTTGTGACTGAAATTAGAAGTTTTGTAACAGACAGCTAGATAATGAACACTATTACTTTGGAAAATGCATTTAGTATTATTGTCATAACATGTATGGGTTGCTTAATAAACGATGAAGTTATGTTGCAACAATTGAGGTTAGAATCTATACGTTACTAGATTGAGTGTTTATTAAAGAGGGTCATGATACGACTACTTCAATAGCAGCGATGCTTACGTGGTTAAGTTATTAAGTGTGTTACAATTGTGGAGAACCTGGACATATAAGGAGATATTGTCCTCATCCGCGCATGTCTGACCCCGTGCCGCAGCAGACCAGAGTAGTGGTACCTGCGAGCAGTGGTAGTAATGGCAGAGGACGTCCACAAGGTGGGCGAGGAGGGAATCAACGAGGCCGTGGAGGCTGGAAAAATAGTAATGCAAGTAGAGGAGCAGTGCAGCCAGGCAAGGAGGATGCCCATCAAGATGACAGGGCTCAGTTTTATGCCTTTACGAGCAAGATCGAGGCTGAGGCGTCTGATGCAGTGATCACATGTACTATTAGTGTCTGTGACCGGATGACTACTGTTTTGTTTGATCCAGGTTCTACTTAGTCATATGTGTCAATTCAGTTTGCCTTGGGATTTGATGCGGTTTGTGATGTACTTGATTCCCCCATCCATGTTTCCACCCCAGTTGGAGAGTCTGTCATAGTCACCCATGTGTATTGTGCTTGTCCTGTCTTATTTATGGGTTTCAGACTTGGACTGATTTGGTTATTCTGGATATGACTGACTTTGTTATAATCTTAGGCATGACTTGGTTGTCCCCCTATTATGTTGTGCTTAACTGTAATACTAAGTTGGTAACTCTACAGATCCCGAGTAGGGAAAGGTTAGAGTGGAAAGAGGTGTACAAGCCTAAGCCAGCTAAGGTCATAACTTTTGTGTGGGCTAGGAAACTGGTGGGGCAGGGGTGTTGGGCGTATTTGTCTCATATTTGGGATGTTGATTTTGATTCTCCCTCTATTGAGTCTATTCTTGTAGTGTCTGAATTCAAGGAAGTGTTTCCTACCGATTTGCCTGGTATGCCTCCGGATAGAGATATAGATTTCTGCATTGACTTGGAACCTGACACTCGCCCCATCTCCATTCCTCCTTATCGCATGGCTCTGGCAAAATATAGAGAGCTTAAAGCTCAAATCCAGGAGCTTCTTAATAAAGGCTTCATCCTTCCTAGTTCTTCCCCGTGGGGTGCCCCTGTCTTGTTTGTTAAGAAGAAGAATGGTAGTATGAGGACTAGTAATTTTATCTTAAATCATAAGGGTGTGGATTGATACCGGAATGACAAGCTTATGGATAAAGAAAGTCCCATTTAGTATACTTGGGTGAAGGCAATTGATGATTTTAGTAAGAAAGTGCGTATAAAATTGGGTTAGTCCTTTGAATTTGATGGGTATAACTGAGTTTGAGGTGTCATGTCGATGAAAAGGTTGACTTCTTAGTGATAGCCAGGGCTAACTGAGCATAATGGTAATAAGAGTTCGTGATGGGATTCAACTATATAATAAGATTGTTGGTTAAGCGAATTTTATATAGTAATTACGACTTGCGAGTATCAAAGATTGTGGTTTTCTAATATTTGGTGAGTAACATGGTTGTATGGAAAGTTTTAAGAGATGGTGGGACACCACTCAAATAGAATTTAAAAAGCTAGAGTCATAATGATGAAAAAAATAGTGGGATGTAGTACAACCTTTAGAGAGAGGCGAGAGCAAGAATATTTTATTTGATTGCAAAGGCTAAAGATATATCTTCAGAGGGGTAACTAATTAGGTTCAGAGACATGTGATTTCATTCGTTTTGCTGTGGCTATGGTAATAGTGTCACAAGTCCATCAGATTGGTTAAAAACTATTGAAAAAGACTTGAGAAAGGAGTGTACAGACATTAGCTCGAGTGCGATGATAAGTGCTTTGTTTTTGTTTTTGAGTTTAGTAATGAGTACGATTGAATTTTTAGCGAAATATATTGTAAGATCGATGGAGAAGCGATCAATGATAAGCGAAGATCCATGAATTCATAAAAATCTTCAAGGTATAAGCTAATGTTGATAGATAAGGGGATTGTGTTATACGTTTGAATTTACAATTCAGAATTTTCATCGTAAGTCTACATTCGTGGTGATATATTTTGTCAAGGTATGAATTTGCAAGGTAAGAAATGATCAATTGTATCAGGTATTAAGCATTTGAAAAGACTTACACCTGGGTTGAGTCGTAAAGTTGATTATTATTAATTGTTTAAGTACCTAAGAAAGGTTTTCATTTAAAAGTGTTGGTTTAGAGTAAGGTAAATGGTTGGAGTGTTTATGAAGGTTGTGAGTATGATTCACTAGCTATGATCACGTGTGTTTTCACTTTTGTGGGTGGATCCCTAGTGGTGGATCAGGTGTATAGATCCTACAATGTTCTCTTGGTTGAGTGGGATGATTGGAAAGAGTTGGTTAATTCAGATGACATATTTGGTGTTGTCTTGGAGTTGTTAAAGTATTCCAGTGGTTCTACATGTACCACCTTGCTTATGAGAATTTATAGAAGAGCTACCATGCGTATTTATGGTTGTCCGACAATCGTAATTTTCAGCTAGTCGTCAAGGTCATGTATCAATTATGTGTGGTTGAATGTGGAGATCATTGGGTCCAATTCTACTATTCTTAAGGGTAGTCTACGATCACAATTACTAATCTAGCATTTTGATAGTGTTGTTAGAGGGTTTGTATGCTTGGACATATCCCCCAACGAGTATCTGATGTATAAAGATCAAATGTTTATGACTTAAGCTCATCGAAATTTATGTTGTGAGAAGGAGATGTTGATAAGAACTATGATTGTTTGGGTATTATGAGTGTGTGTTGGTTGGTTCAGGTTCTCTTCTAATTGTAGTGAGTATTGATTTAGGATTTTATCATGGTTATGTGAGAAAGGATTCGTCCTGATGATTGTGTCAAGGTCCTTGATAACATGTTGCAGACGTGTGTACGATCGACTTTGGTGGTTATTGGGAATCGCTTTTGTTGTTAGTTAAGTTTACATACAACAATAATTATCCCTCGAGTATTGAGATGATTTCATTGAGGCATTGTATGGGAGGATGTGTAGGCATTCAATTGGTTGGTTTGGGGACGGAGATTACATCATAAAGTGAGACTCAGTTTTGTTAAACAAAGACCTTCAGTATGAGGAAGAACCAGTTGCAATTCTGGATCGCGATGTCCGGAAGCTGAGGAACAAGGAGATAAAGTCCGTGAAAGTTCAATGGAAGCATCTTCCGGTTGAGGAAGCTAATTGGGAAACGGAGAAGGACATGGAGACAAGTATCCCCAGTTGCTCAACGATTCAGGTACTACTCTACCCTTACTTTAGCCAGTCCTTCCTAGTTGATCACTCGGGGATGAGTGATAGGTAAATTGGTATCTATTGTAACGACCTGATTCCTTCGTTAGGAAAAATCCAATGGGGAAAGAATTGGGGCCAAAAAACTTTTGAGTAGAGACTTGGAAATTCCTAGCCTAGTCCAGATTTGGATGAAATCTGAGTCATGTGAGTTCTAGGGAAATCTGGTGATGAATGAGAGATATAATAGTGAATTTTATTACATGAGTGGATAGCCAAGACGTTAAGGAGCCCGTACGTCTTTACAGAATCGAATTCGGGCGAGTAGAACTCCCGAAAATGATCTTAGCGTGAACGGGTAGTTTTTGAATGACAAGGGTTGAAGGTGTGTTGTGAAATGGGGGTTGAGAAATCAAATTCCGACGTTCTGTCTCCGCGCAAGCAGCCAGAGAGGGGCCGCTGTAGCGGGATGGGGTCCGGCGTAGCGGCCTAGTCGCGACTTAAGTCGGGATTAAATCCTAAAAATATTATTTTTCTGCAAGTTTCGTTCTTGAGAGCTAAGAGACGATCCAAGGCAAGTTCTTAACAGTTTTCCACCTCTTCTAGCACTAAAGGTAAGGATTTTACTCCCCTAATCCATTTTTTGATTCGTAGAACTTAGATTCTTGGGCAATTATTATTGGGGAAAGGTTTTGATCTGAATCTAATGGTGGAAAAAGCCCTAATTTGGGTATGAGGATCATTGTTTTTTCTTGGGTTATTGGGTTTGTTATAATCCGGATAAGTTAGACCTTAATTATTGATCCTTGCGTATTATTACTTGTTTGTAGACCTAGAATAAGCGGAAAGAATCTGGAAAGGGAAGAATCAAATGTCTTAGGGGGATTCAAGCTTTGTTTCGAGGTGGGTGATGGTTTGATTTCATGTTTGTGTGATGTATGTGGGTATTTGCTTCATTGTAATGCATGCATGTATGTGAATGAGGCACTATTGATCAAACCTAATGAAATGAGTATGAATGAACCATTGTATGCCATGAATCCACACTTGATTGTATGATTATGAGTATGTACATTATGAGTGTGAATGTGATTGTGGTTGTGTTGATTTGATCGGGTGTCACGTTCCGACACATATATTGGATCGGGTGTCACGTTTCGACACATATATTGGATCGGGTGTCACGTTCTGAAACACTAATTGGGATCGAGTGTCACGTTCCGGCACACTAACAGTTTGGGTATGAATTCCATGAGAGGACCATTGAATTGACATATTTACCTGATTAATGAGAATGTGGAATTGTACATTGCTCCTGAAATGATAATCGATGTTTATGTATATTCTGTACATGTTGTGTTTATTATGTTGTGACTGCTTATATATGTTTCACTTACTGGAATAGCCGCGTGATCCTACCAGTACACTGTGGTTGTGTACTGACACTGCACTTGCTCGTTCTTTGTTGAGTACAGGGCATCTTCAGGCGGCTACGGACAGACCTCAGCTAGGAGATAACTGATCGAGACCGGATTCAAGGGTGAGCCAGTTCTTTCAGGCTGCCAGGGATCCTTCGTTTTGTTTGTTTAGTCCATTTTGTTCGGACTTAGACATTGCTTTAGTAGTTGTTTTATGTTTGGTTGGGGTTGTACCCCTTCTTCTTAGACTTGTTGCACTTTAGATGTTTTGGTACAATGACTTTCAAGTTCTTGGGGTTAATTTCCGCATTAGTTGTTAGATGTTAGTTGAACTTCCGGAGTTTATGGGAACTCCGTATTATTTATTTAGTTATTTAAACCTGCTTCCGTAGTGTTAAATGCTTAGTATTTTGGTTAAATTTCTTAGTTGGGCTGTAGTAATGGTTCTCCTACCGGAGGGTTAGTGTGGGTGTCAATCACGACGGTCTGGGTCGTGACAATATTATTAATGTTGAATAAATTTTAAGTGATATTAATTAAATGAAATCAATATTTTGTTCTAAATAAATTTTATATATGTATATATATGAAGAGGAATAACTGCAAAATAGATATACATGCTCGCAAATAAGAAAATAATGTGAATTCAACAAAATGATAAAAGTATATTATAATTCTCCTTTGGGTAGATACTACGACATACTATCATAATTTAAATGTCATTTTTATTATTAATAGGTAATTATATTTTTTTAAACCAAACATATATGACATCTTTGTATTTACAATATATGTTTGATGGAAAATATTAATTTACCTCATAATGTTCACTATTCGTAGAATGATTGATTCACCTTTGGGTAAATTCTTAAGTTCTAGCAATAGTGAAAGTCAATTTATCTATTTATTTTCAATATAGACATTTCATTAACTTTCATAGATAAATGACATTTTTATTAATGCATAATTTTCTTAACCATACTAGTTTGGCGACTTTGGTGACTAGCAAACTATATAAATACAAATGCACACATAATGTCATAAAATTTTGTGACTGTGAATAATTTTATACATTTTAGTTTGGCCACTTTGGTGACTAACAAACTATAGAAACATAATACATGCATCAAGTGATCATAAATATTATATGTGTAGACGTTAATTTCTCTAGTTTGGCCACTTTTGTGACTAACAAACTATTTTGCGCTAAATACACACATATTATTTATTGCTTAGTATAACGACCACTTTAATTTATTGCACAATATAAAAGGAAGCATAATTATTGTATTATGGAAAAATTATTTAAGATTTTTAGAATTTGTGCTTAACCTTTGCTAACAGCTCTTGATTAACTTAAGAGTCCAAACACCTTAAATAGTCAACCACAAAATTACGCTACTACAAAAGGATTCAACAATAAGTTTGAACATAATTTGATTGGACAAAATTAAACTTCGTGAAATTTAGTTTTCACGGTTCTCACGTTATTTTCCTTCATCCGGGTTCGTCTACTTGTCAACATTCTTGTTCAAAATCACTAATTAAATAATTAGTTACCTATGTATTATGTTCAATTTGTATTGAACATCAACAATTTGAAGATAACGTAAGGTAGTTCACATAATTCATACATACAACGCTACATAATTTCTGATGCGGTTACATAATTTATGACACAAACAATTTAATCAAGCGCTACACTTAGGACAATACATAATTTGATTGGGCAAAACAGTAGGCTATACCCGTGACAAATTTTTTCTACTTATTTTAATTAGTTGCAGAAGATATACGAACATTACCCTTTCAAACAATCCTGGATACCATGTTTAAGATTTGAATACTTTAATATACATCAGGATCTTGAACACGATAATCTTACATAGAGATCGTTAGGGGCACATACTTGATGCGGAAGACATCATCACAGAGAAAAGCGGAAGCGTTAGTTGTAAATTGGTTTCTACCTCCTTGCCCTAGCCTTATGTTACCACAGTAGTTAGCAATGAAAGTAATATAGAGAATATGTGGTAACCTTAATGGGTGGAGGGAGGATCAATTTATAAAAGTTATGACTTAATCCGGTACGTCCATCAAGTAACCGATGTACGGACGAGATCTATTTTTCATTAAATATTATTTATGGTATTACTTGAGTCACAAGTAAACTTGGGTCATAAGTAAGAATTATTCTTACAACTAGAACTTTACATTTCATTTTATTTTTAAAAAGATTCTATTGTTAGTTGGTTAAAAATTCCTACATGTTACAATTGTATCCAATATGGAACTGTTTTTTTTTTATAAATATTTTAATTTTTGAAGAGTCTAAAATTAAACTCGATCAATATTTCAAACATATTTTTGTCGGTCAACATTTAGCCTCTTAAGTATTCATTAATGTATATGAACCAGAGATTAATAAATTAAAATAGATATAGTAGAATATGATAGGTATGAGTCTCTATTATATACTATATTCGTGATGTTAAGCAATACTCGATTTCGGAAAAAAATAAAAAATAAAAAGAGGACTTATAATCCATGTCGAAAATTTCGCCAAATTATGTTGCCTTCTTTCAACAACAATACCAAAATTTATATCCAGTTTTTCATAAAAGTTTATGATCAATAATGTGGATCAATGACTTATTTTTTAAACTAGTGATGAAAAAATTGTGCGATGCACGAGCTTAATATTTGTTTATAATATTTTTGTAAATTGTGTTAATTAAATAATTTTTAATTTAAAATAAACTATACATTTATATGGTGGTAAATCATCTCATTAAGTGTAATTGAATACCTAATAAATATTATTAATGTTGAATAAATTTTAAGTGATATTAATTAAATGATTTTAATTTTTTGTTCTAAAATAAATTATGTGTGTGTGCGATTGAAATGAACATATTTTAATTTTCAATTAATATAATACTTTTTGGAAGGGTTGAGATTTTTAATTGTTATTTTTTTCCAATCTTGCAAAAATATTATTGTTACCTTTTTTTTTCTCTAAATATACAAAATAATACGTAGAATAATATATAAAATATAAATTATAGTATGTAAACGTAAAATTTAAAAAATATTTTATAATAATAAAAATAAAATTATCAAATGAAATTTAACCAAAATTATGAAATATGTTAACTAATTAATAAGGGATATATACCAATATATGTTTATATGAAAATATATTTTAGGGTCTGTTTGGCATTGCTCCTAAACACTGCTTATTTTTATAAGCACTTTTAAAAAATAATTTTTCAGAAAAGTGTTTTCGAAAAAATAATAATTTGTTACTAGTTCATTTGAAAAGTGTTTTTATAAGCAAATTGTGTTTGACTAATATTTTTTTAAAAGTGCTTTTGAAAGTCAATTTACGATAAAGGGTAAGTATTAATGTATTTTCAATATTAAGATTATTTTATAGAGAGAAACTAGTTTAAACTGTATTATAAGACATTAAATTAAAATTTTATTTTATTAAATAAAAATATTAATATTCAATCTTATACATTTTTTGAAGGGTTGGAATCTTTAATTTTTATTTTATTTTCTTTTTTCTAATCTTCAAAAGCATGGTTGTTACCTTTTTTTCTAATTCTGTAAAATAATAAATAAAATAACAATATATAAACGTAGAATAAAATATAAAATTTATTATATAAAAATAAAATATAAAATTATTAAATGTAACTTAACCAAATATATGAGATATTTAATTCTTGAAAAGAATAATTTTCTGCTTGTGCTTCTACTTTTTTAAGAAGCAGAATTTTTTTAGTTTTTTCCCAACATTAGAAAAATTGTTTCTGCTTCCATTTAAAAGCAGTTTTACGGGTTTGCCTAACACCAAATTTTTCAAAAAAAAAACTATTTTTTTTTCAAAATAAGTGCTCCTGGGTTTCCAACAACAATGTCAAACAGGAGTCTTCAAAAGAAAATTTCTAAAGCTGTTTTTTTTTAAGAAGCAAAATTTTTTAGCTTCACAACAACAGAGAAATTGCTTCTACTTCTATGTAAAATCAGTTTTTTCGATTTGCCAAACACTTAATTATTCGAAAAAATATATATTTTTCTCAAAATAAATGTTTTTTGTCTTCCAACAAGAATGCCCATAAGGCTCGCAGAAAAGTAAAGTAAAATAAGGAAAAGTTTTTACAATTTTTTTTCTGAACATATCCATGCTAAAACAACGGACTCATGTCTGGTTCTGTTCATCTTTTTCTAGATGGATTCGCACAAAAAATTCTTTTTTTTTTTTTTTTTATGTTCTTACTAAAACAGAGACATTAATGAACGGCTACCTGATTCTATTTATTTTTTTCTAGATGGATTCACGCTATAAGTTTAAATTGTATACAAATTGGAGAACTAAATATCGTGTAAAGCAAAAAATCAACTGAACCATGCATATGTTATCCAAAAAGTAGTCCTAAACAAATATGTTAAGTCCAAAAGGAGTTACATTCAATATCAAAATTGTATTTTGGTTGGCTTATGCATGGTATAAATAAAATAAAGAACTACATATAATTACATTTGTCTGTAACTTGTTTCATACTTAACTATGTTAAAACCAAAATTGTATTTTGGTTGGATTATGCATGGTATAAATAAAAAATGAACTATAATTACATCTCTCTTTAACCTATTTCACTAATTAATATTGAAGGACAAAAAAGTCGATCAATACTTTAAGAATATTTTGGTTGTTCACGTTTAGCTTAAAGTATTGATGCTTTTGTAAAATATTAATTTCTATACATGTGTGTTGTACGTATATCCTCTATTATAATTAGCAGAAAATATATACTCAAACAGATAATATATTAAGTCTTCATCTTTTAAATAATTAATATAAGGATTTAGAAAATAATTAAATATTATTTGAAGATAAAGTTATACAGATGACTTCTCTATGATCAAAATATCTCATAGATTTGTTCAATGGGCTCAGATATCATTGAGCCTAAAAACACATGTACTAAAAAATTGAGTGCAAAAAAAATCGATCAATATTTGAGAAATATTTTACTCGATCAACCTTTAATGAAAATTATCTGAACTTTTAAAAATTATATATTACAGTTACGTCTTAAAAGTAGACAATAATTTGTGGGCCAACATCTTACAAGCAGACAACACATTTGTGGACCAATAAAGAACAATAATGTATCCCTCTCTTTCACGACATATATGAATCGGAGTGACAAACGAATAGGTCGAGTCGAATATGCATTAATTAAAAATGAATTAAACAAAATAGATAAAATATTCGACTTGCCTCATATTTTAAATGGATAAAAACGAGTTATTTGAATAATATGAATAAATATATTCATACCTATATTATAGTAAAGATCTTGTTAAAAGTTTTAAAAAATGTTTTACCCTACTCCTCACCCACCCCAACAAAAAAATAGTTAATTTTTTTTAAAATAAATTATTTTTTTGTCACCACCACCCCTAACCCGGCCTCCAACAACCCCCCACTCCTAACAAATATTTGTAATTTTTTTTTTCTAAAAAATTATTTTTCTCACCCCTATTGGAAAAAAGTAAAAAAAAAACTTAAATTTATTTTAATACCCCAAACCCTTCCGCCCCCATCCCCTTATCCAGAAAATATTTAGTTTGTTTTTTGATAAAAAAAAATGGAAAAGGAGCAAAAAATACCTTTGAACTATCTGAAAAAGTTTAAATATACCTTTCATTTATTTATTTGGCTAAAAATGTCCCTCTATCTACCTTTTTGACCTAATTTTACCCTTAATACCAATAGCCGTTTTTAAAAATTATTATTATTATTATTATTATTTATTACATGACATCTTCCTATTGGATAAACTTAAATCTCCAACCCATCAATCTTTTCACAACCTGCCCGGTCTATTTCCACAACCCATGACCCAAGCTCAATTAAAGATACATCTCTCTCTCCCTCTTAAACTTAATAGTCTCTTTTCTTCTTCTCCATAACTTATTATTCAACAATTTCAAGGCTAATACCAACTCAAATACTCAAATTTCTAATGTGATACCATTTTGGAGTTGAAGTATTCAAGTTGGGAGTACTGATTTTAGAAGTCTTTTCTCCATTCAAGTTGAACAAACAGTAAGCCAACTGTCATCAAGCACCAATAGATATACAAAAGCCAAAAGAAAAAACAAAGCAAGGATAGCTTAGCTTCATCTAATTTAGCTAACTCTGCTGATGGTCATTTGGTTTCAAGAATCCAATTGATATGATAGCCATAGAATTGACGTAGAAAAAGACAACAATTCAGTTATTCAAAGTAGAATAAAAAAATTCTTATTTCCCTAGAATGATGTAATATTAATTAGTCAACATCTGCTGGAATTGCATGAACCTTAAGGTTCACCGTGAATAAATCTATCACTCTCAGTTCGTGGAATTAAGTAAAGAGGCGATTAAGTTTAAGGAAACGAGAGAGATGTATCTTTTGATTTTTTTATTGGTTTTTTAATTGAAAAATTACCTATATACACACATTTATATATTTTCCATAATTTCCATTATTTCGTACAATTCTAAAATATTTCCAAAGACCCTTATTGTACTCTCAAAATCAAACTTCCGAATATATAACCTTACACTCCCAAAACTGTTTCTCATCCTTAATTTACTCCATCAATTTCTCCTTATTTTCACTCTCACAATCTTATCAATTAATTCCTTCCTTACAATTTAAAATTTAAAATCGTTCTCTCTCCAGTCAAATCAATTTCAACTTCTTGAATAGGTAATTTTCGTCTTCCTTGTTTCTCTATGTTCAGCCTTGTTCTTTTTTCATCATCTATTTACTGATACTTATGAATGATGCTTCTTCTTTTAGTATTAGGATTACCCAATTAGTTTCAACTATTCAAAATATTGTACGTCGTGTTTTTGATTCTAACGATGAAGATTTTGTTGAAAATAGATCTAAACAAAAAAACGATCTATTATTAATGAAGAATCTTGAGTTGGGGAAGACAAAATCGGAGAAGGATGCATCTTCACGCCCATCTTTACCAATGTTACAGATTCTCAATATATATTGTTTATTTTATTTATCTTAAATTAGCCTTTGTTAATTGTATAAAATTTATGATACATCAATGCTACAATATATTATGTTTTATGCAATGCATCATGTATATATTTATTACATTGATACATAACCCTAATATTGCTGAATATTCGACTAGTGGGTTTCATGTTCAATACTTATGTACTTGATACATAATTAATGCCTAATGTATCATTTACAATATATCAAGTTCTATAATGTATCTTCAATATTTTTTAATTTTAAAAGAATATAAATAGTAATAAATCAGTTTTTTGTTGTGTATCAAGATTACCCAATAATAATCTTGGTACATAAACCATAATGTACTATAACTGATACATATTAATGATTAATGTGTATCACACATATCTGATACACATTAATGACCATGATACATTTATACAAATTACAGCTAAATACTATTCTTTGATAATGATACATTCATACAAACTAACACTATATGTATCTGATACTTAATATCTGTCACACAATAATGTTTCGATATAAAACCAAACACTTTACAAGCAGCTTCTCTAATGTAACTGTAGGATTGCAGTACTTAGCAATTTACTAAATATTTTAGGAATAATAATGCATCATGAGTAATATATTAATTTCGAAAAAACAAATAAAAAATCTTTGGTCATGATACATTTATACAAATTAACACTACATGTATCTGATACATAATAACTATCACACGGTAATGTATCGATCTAAAACCAAACACCTTATGGACAACCTTTACTACTTTAATGTATCAAGTGAACTAATTATGTATATATACATATGTACAACAATAACATTCAATACAACAATTGGAAGAGATTGCTTGCCAACACTTCAATGAAGCAGGCTATGTTGTTTCCGCAACTTTCTCAATCAAGTGATGCTTTCCGTCAAATTTTAAATGTAATTGCTTGTAAACTGCCACACGACAGGAGTGTCTACTTGACGTCTGGAGAGAAGATCTTAAACTGGACTGTTGGTCTAGTTGGTGATCTAAAACCTTGGTAAGATCCTTCTTTCTCTTAGAAATAAGATCAAGCTTTTTGTTGCAGCATTTACAATAATAACATTCAATACAACAATTGGAAGAGATTGCTTGCCAACACTTCAATGAAGCAGACTATGTTGTTTCCGCAACTTTCTCAATCAAGTGATGCTTTCCGTCAAATTTTGAATGTAATTGCTTGTAAACTACCACACGATAGGAGTGTCTACTTGACGTCTGGAGAGAAGATCTTAAACTGGACTGTTGGTCTAGTTGGTGATCTAAAACCTTGGTAAGATCCTTCTTTCTCTTAGAAATAAGATCAAGCTTTTTGTTGCAGCATTTACAATAATAACATTCAATACAACAATTGGAAGAGATTGCTTGCCAACACTTCAATGAAGCAGACTATGTTGTTTCCGCAACTTTCTCAATCAAGTGATGCTTTCCGTCAAATTTTGAATGTAATTGCTTGTAAACTACCACACGATAGGAGTGTCTACTTGACGTCTGGAGAGAAGATCTTAAACTGGACTGTTGGTCTAGTTGGTGATCTAAAACCTTGGTAAGATCCTTCTTTCTCTTAGAA